>FXXK01000438.1:100245-118782 GCA_900184695.1 Betula pendula
TCAAACTTTCCTTTGTGAGAAGGAGCCCACCAAAGCTTGTCTTCTCCTACCCTACTCCTACTAGAGGAGTACAATAAAGAGTAGAAAGAAGCGAAGACATCTACTTCCCAGTCATGTGCCGCTCGAAGAAAACTGACATCCCACTAAAGGGAGCAACTAGAGAAGTCCATGTGATCAGCAACACAAGCATTCCTATCTCCGGATAAGCCATAAAGAACAGGAAAAGCTTCCTTGAGGGCCAACTCACCACACCACACATCATCCCAGAATCTGATCTTGGACCCATCTCCCGCTTGAATCTAGTAAAGCTAGCAAAAGAACTCCAGCCCTTCCTGATATTCTTCCAAAGCCCCACTCCATGTGGCCCAGAAGAAGCAATAGAACTCCACCCACCCCAAGAGCTACCAAATTTAGCATCTATAGCTATTCTCCACCAAGCCTCTCTCTCATGCACGTAACGCCACAACCACTTCTCTAACAAGGCTCTATTGAAAATCCTCAAGTTCCGAATCCCCAAACCTCCCTCAGAAATAGGAGAGCAAACCTTGGACCAACTGACCAAATGAAATTTGAATTCATCACCTATGCCACCCCAAAGAAAGTCGCGTTGGAGCTTCTCAATGCGATTAGTCACACTGACAGGAATGGGGAAGAGAGACAAAAAATATGTAGGAAGATTGGAGAGAGTACTCTTAATAAGGGTAACTCTCCCACCCTTAGACAGATACAACCGTTTCCAACCGGCCAAACGCCGCTCAATTTTCTCAAGAACCCCGTCCCAAATAGACTTGGCCTTAAAGCAAGCACCAAGAGGAAGACCAAGGTATTTCAGGGGTAAGGAGGAAACTCCGCACTCCATAATGCCAGCCATCTCATCCACATTATCCACGTCACCCACAGGAACCAAAACTGACTTTGCCAAATTGATCTTTAACCCAGAGACAGCTTCAAAACATAAAAGAACAACACGCAGAAAGCGAAGATGATCAGAGTTGGCCTCGCAGAAAACCAAAATATCGTCTGCAAATAACAGATGAGAGATTTTAAACTCCTCAGAAGGCCTAGAACCCATAGAGAAACCTGACAGAAAGCCCCTGTCAATACAAGAAGAGAGCATTCTACTTAAGGCCTCCATGACAATAACGAACAGAAGAGGAGACAAAGGGTCTCCCTGCCTCAACCCACGAGAGCTACTGAAAAAGCCAGATGGAGTGCCATTAACAAGGACTAAGAAGCGCACCGTAGAGATACATTGTGTGATCCAAGAACACCATTTCACTCCGAAGCCGCACCTTTTCAGCAAATACAAAAGAAACTCCCAGTTGACATGATCGAAAGCCCTCTCGATATCCAACTTGCAAATGACCCCAGGAACACCCAAGCTGATACGACTGTCCAGCCATTCATTTGCTAAAAGAACAGAGTCAAGGATTTGCCTATCTTTAACAAAGGCATTCTGAGATTTCGAGATAATCTTCTCCACAACCTTTCTCAATCTATTAACCAAGACTTTGACAATGATCTTGTAAACTCCACTCACAAGACTGATAGGCCAAAAGTCCTTGAGATCAGACGCCCCGTCAATATGTCAAAACCGATCCTCCACAAGGAACTTTATGGCATTAAAATTCTATCATCAGTCAACCTAGATTTTTCCATATGTTTTATAGCTGCTATCAGGATGCCATTATAACAATATTCGATGATAGATGTCTTTATCTTCTTTTTTTATAATTAACATAATCTCATTGGAAAAGCACAAAAAGGCACAACCTTGGTACACATGAAGCATACAAGAAAATCCCCTAATAAGTAGAAAAAGAAGAACAAAGGTTCAAAAAGTTTTTTTAAAAAAAAACTACACAAAATATTGGAGAACTAATTATCCCCAAAGCTCATAGAAAGTGAGCTAACGATTTATATAGAAGGTACATAGTAATACCCACAGACCCACCCAATGACCTTGAAATGAATAATGCAGGCTTTGTGGATTAAAAAAAAGGAACATAAGCAATTACCCAAACAAGGGTTGACCTCAAAGAAAAACAGGCGTTGATTTGATTTTGGAGAACATATTATACTAAAAGATTAAGCTATAAAAAAAGGCCAATAATGTATATCATGCTCACACACTTCAGCATTCACATAGATATAAGAAAGAATAATAGTAATCATACGGTAAAACAAAGAATACAAAGAGTAGCTAGTATTTGCAGTCAAAACTGGTCTGTCTTCCTTATGCCACCATAGATAGAGTAATGTTATAAGTAGGATTTTTATCTCCCTTTTATTCTTCCAAATATGATGTGCCTTTTAAACTTATCATTGAATCAAAATCTAATAGTGATCCATTTCAAATCCAATAGTGATTCTAAAAGCCACATCATATTTGAGGAGTTAAAAAGGAGACAAAAGTCCTACTTATACCATTACTCCCATGAATAACACTGGTGTTACCCCATAAACAAAAACTTGAGGAAAAAGAAAATGCAAAACATGTCAGAAACTCTACTATTCACCATCAGATTCACCAGAAAATTGTCTTTATTATGAACTTAAGTTTACAAAATCNAATTGAAAATGACAAGACAGGAGAATATTGAATAGAATTCAAATATTAATAAAATCTAAAGAATAATACACTGAACAAAATAAATACATAAATAAAGGTAACCCAAAACACCTAAGAAAAGAAAATTAAGATTCAAGAGCACCTTAGGGTTAGTTTTTCCATTGTCACAGTCCCTTGCAACAGAATACACGTAGGACCTGAAAAAAATTATAAACTTACCATGTGAAAATTAATTGACTATAAAGAACAGGACATCAATAAATCAGAATCCCATACCTTGAGGACTGTAAAGAAGTATACATGTCAGCAATTTTACCCTGTAATTGCAGGTCAATAATCAGCACAAGGGCTAAAGATACATGCACATATATCAACTATACAACATCTAAATGAACAGTAGTGTCAATAATAATCACAGACCTGTATAAACTGAAATTCTCCAATTGGACGGCCAAACTGCTCTCGTTGTCGAACATAAGGAAGAACAACATCAAGACATGCCTGCATAATACCAAGAGGCCCGGATGCCAATACAAGCCGCTCCAAATCTAACCCTGACATCATGACATAGACTCCTGAAATCAAAGACAACTATCACATTAGAATATCATGTTAGGGCAACGACTTAGGTAAAGTAAAAAATGATCTTACATCATAAATTGCTAGAATGGGAATTAGAAACATTGCAGTCGAGCTATTACAGTAACACAATTATGAGACCAATGGCTATTTGCTTAAAACAATAATTTTTGACATCCACAACTTTAATTAGTAGTTCAGAATCAAATTAAACAAAACTACGAATAATCAGGTTCCCAAAATTACAAGAATAATCAGGTTTAAGCATGCAGCACGTTGTAGCTCATGTTAAATACCCAACATCATTGAAGTGGTTTCCTTCCAATAACAAAATTATGAGATTACAGAATGCAAGACCTTTTCCTTCTTGTCCAAGAACATTTTCTTCTGGAACAAAGCAATTTTCAAAGACAAGCTCACATCTGCTCAGATCATTGCCATTATTAGTAGAAGAAAGGGAAAGAGGAGCCAACATAGGACTTTAACATGGATAATTTCACTTGAAACAATGGAGACGTACGTATCACTTCCTCGCATCCCAAGTTTGTCTAATTTCTGTGCAGTACTGAATCTGCAGTCACCAATTAAAAATAAATAAAAAAACAAAACAACATTTATAAAAGAAACAAGGATTCAAGATGTTCCTGTTTCAAACTCCAACCGTTCAAAAAAAAAAATACAGATTGTTACTGTATGTGCTTTTAATCATTTTATCCTTTTCGGAAAAGGTTGTACTATCATTTCAACATAGATGAAAGGAAATCATCCCACCTTGGTGATCCAATAGTTTAAGCACCATCAAAAGCACTAGTTCTGGCTCATACTAATGCTATTTGAAAACAGTCAGGCCCTATTTGCAAAGCCCATTCTTGGACTAACTATAGCCTAAAATGAGATAATTGCTCTAGTATATTTCCAAATGAAATTCAATAAAAAGTTGGACTTGCACATTTGAAAAGAGAAGCACTCAGCTTCAGTACAAGTACCCAGGCATTCCCTTTTCAATGATGAATGCTGTGATTCCTTTCGAGCCTGCTGTGATGTCCGTTTTTGCATAAACAACCTGGCCGAATTCTACAAATCAGTTGCAACAAATTTGTATGTATAGGAAAAGTAGTACGGCCAAGAAAGCCAAATTGATCATTGTATAAACTATTAAATTCCTTTATTATCAACAATTTCATATGACCTTGCAACACGGCAAAACAAAATTCTTTTTCAGGATCCCTTAATTTCAAGAAAAATTGCACTTAGAACCTAGATGATGTATAATCATCTACCCACACAAGCTGATGGATCATTTGCTTGCATGCAGAAGAATATGGCTCAGAAGCAAACATAACTGGTCAACTCTCAAAGACTTTAAAAGAATTCAAGGCATTTTTTTTTTCTTTAACATGAAAGGGTGCCTTCATATGTTCAATTGTTTAAAATATCTATTTTCAACCTTGTCATTCCCACTGAAAGAACAAGCTTTTTGTCCTCGCTGTCAATCAATTGACAAGAATAGTATCTTGTCAACTGGAACCCAAGGACAAAAATATCCAAGTTCATATTCATTATAATAAAGCTCATACATGTATGCTAAAGAGGCCACTTCAGAAAATAGTGAGTTCTGCAACTGAAACATAACCTCACATGATGGTGGGCCTAATCTGAATATTACTAGAGAGAAACTAATCCCAATACTGCTGCATGTATACCAAAGAGCAGAAGGTTGCATCTATTTGATTCTAAAATATTATGCAATATTATGCTGACCATCAACTTGTATGCCACTTAGTCGCATCCCTCCATATTTGCTGTAGTTCAATCGTGAGATAGTAGAGAGTTGACCACTACGCCTAGAAAGTAATGGCTCTTTTATGATAGTATCATGAAACAAGTTCTTGTACTTATTCAAATGTGTTGGCCTATCCACCACAGTGAAGTATAGAAAATCAGAAACCCTCTCACATTCATGCAAAAAGAAGTTGTTTGAAAAACACACTATATGTCGGCTGACATATATCTCATACAAATTAAACTGAAATTTTCCATCTTGCCTACATATAATGAATGGTTTTGCCACTCTAAATGAGTATACAACGAGCTAATCACATATGACAATAAGAGCCATGCATAACCAGAAGAAAAAGAATTCAATAAAAATACCAATGTCTGAGCAACTGGGCCATTGGTGCACCACATCTTGTTTCCATTTATAATATAACCCCCATCTACACGATCAGCCTTGCATTTCATGCTAACAACATCAGATCCAGCTGAAGAAAACACAGAAAAATCAGCAAAACTACATAAAGAAAATCTAGAAAGTCCTCAACAACATCTATAAATAAGACAAAAACAGAGTAGTTGTTCACATAAGTTACCATTGGGTTCACTCATTGCAAGAGCTCCTACATGCTCCCCACTGATAAGCTTCACGAAAAGAGATTCACTTGGTTAGCCAAAAACAAGTGTGTGACACTAGACAGAATTGATCTGAATATAGGAAGTTGAAAATATGAGTCAATGACACTAAAGAGAATTGATCTGAATATAGGAAGTTGAAGAACTGGAGGGGGGAAGTCGTATCATGCATTAGAAGAGCTAGCAAATTTCAATTCAATTTACCAAGAGGTTTTTCCTTTTTTTTCTTATTTATCAAAATTTAACTCAATCAGATCACCAAGATTAATGGCCATATTATGGATTATGCAAAGGGCATATAAAGTTTTTCACATAAACCACTATTGATATTGATAAAATCAGTGGAGATCAAATCATTTAGCTCATTGTAGCATTCAACTCTCTCTTTCAGTGGACTCATCAAAAGCTTGTTTTTAGATGAGCCATTCTTGAGGGAGTGATCTACCTTTTTTTTCTCCTCCTGTTCTTCTCATAGTTTGGTCGTTCTAATATCTTCCTCATTCAATAAGCTATCTACAGTCTACAGTCTAGCACTATGCGCCACAGGCCCTCCCCCACACACCCAAAAAAAAAAAAAAGGCCCAAAACTTATTTAAACAACATTCATTCACCATTCATGTCAAAAGACCGGTCTTGCAAGACATCAAATGATATAAGAGCATGCTTCATATTGCCCCACGACAAGTCTCAAGGCAAAAAGCATGCTAAGTTTGATATCTACTGTAAAATGCTATGTCATAGATCTTCTTATGCTTTACTTGCTGAGGTAGTTGAATACATTGAGTATACAAGAACTTGTGCATATAAGAACCTTAAAAGTAATAGTAATAACACAAGCAGAAAAGATAATTTGCATTTTTTATCAATATAATTCATTTTCTTGTGGCATTGTTATCTTTCACAAGCATATATGTTGTCCAGAAGGCAGCATTAGTACCACAAATCAAATTGGAGTTCGCCACTATTTGTCATCTGAAATAAGGCATGGCTGTAAATATTGTAAATGGAACTAAATAACTTTGAAATGGATCACTATAGAACCTTTGGCAAGTATTTCTGTTTCTGAGCAGGGTTTCCATTCCTCACCTACAAACAGGAAGGAAAAGTTGGGGGTTAGAAATGGTTAAGTGACAGTCTGAATATTATTACAAAGTGAGTATTGGTTCTCTTGATTACCAACTGATTAATGCACAAGTTAGAATGGGCACCATAGGAGAGACCAACAGACCCAGAAGCACGACTTATTTCTTCCATCGCTATACAGTGATACAAGTAACCAAGTCCAAGTCCTCCATATTCCTCTACAAGAGAACCAAGAGTTAAGTAGTGAAAAAGTAAGTGTAATAAAACATGATTAAAATGCATAAGCTATGATTAAAGAATGCACTAAATTGCTGAACCAATACTACATAGTGGACTAGACTCGTGAAAGTTTCTTAATGATGGAAATTGAAACACTTAGGACACATTTGGTACGCAGAATAGTCATTCCGCGTACCAAACATAACCTTAGTTCAATTAACTTATAAAGAAAAAATATTTTGGAAATATGAAAGTAGTAAACATAAATTTACAGCAAACTATAACATTGTAAAACATATTCATGCCAAGGAGGGAGAGCTGGAAGAATTTGCTCGACTTTTGACCATTTGGAAAGCATATCCTTCCGATGTACTTTTCCATGGACATGAATCCAAAAAAAATCATTCTTAGTGAGTCAAATCTATAACTTCAAATCAAAAGCTCATAACCAACTCCAGAGGAAGTTCTTGAAAACAATTCTCCTACATATGTTCCCTGTGAGAGTGTGCACAAGAGATCATATGTAGCCCAGAGCACTAATTGCAGCTCAAACAAGGATGCAGGGGCATCGACTAATTCCGAATTTGAAAGATGTGACAGCCGGTGGGAAATGATAACTGCAAAAGCCGAACTAACCCATCCAAAAAAGTCATGCCGAAACTTTCAAAACATATGCCATAATAATGCTCCAGAGGAAGTTCTTGAAAACAATTCTCCTACATATGTTCCCTGTGAGAGTGTGCACAAGAGATCAATATGTAGCCCAGAGCACTAATTGCAGCTCAAACAAGGATGAAGGTGCATTGACTAATTCCGAATTTGAAAGATGTGACAGCCGGTGGGAAATGATAACTGCAAAAGCCGAACTAACCCATCGCAAAAAGTCACGCCGAAACTTTCAAAACATATGCCATAATAATGCTGCAGAATCAATCCAGAACGAATGATATCTCAAACTCTCTCATTTTAGTGAATTAGAGAACACCAAAACAAACTAAGAATGGAAAAGGCAAAGTATTTGATTCGGTATTACTTGCCCAATGTTTGCATACATCGTCAAGAGTATTCCCAACTGAAAAGTTTTAACAATAGAAAATCAAATTTGGCCACCAAATTTGTTCCTCAATAACTGACTCTGTGTTACTCATACAATCTTTGTGTGATGCTATCAATAATCTTATTATAATTAACCAGTTCCTTCGAGGAACCGCTGGTATAGTTCTGTCAATTTTTTGTATAATCCATAATCATACACAAAAAGAAATACCACAATAGAAAAAGAGGGGCAAAAAAACTACTACAGCAAAAGGTAGTAAAGGCTATAATAGAAGATGGTGCTTTAATTTAATCAAAATTCTTCAATATGATGAAAACTCTACCTGGAGCTGTAATTCCGTGGAGATTGAATTCGCCCATGAGTTTCCATAAGTTAACATCCTGAAATAAGGAAAGGAAATACATTCAGATTTCAACTACACAAAGAAACTCAAACACGACAAAAGTTGGACTTATACAGACCTGTGGTAAATAATTCGTTTGGTCTATTTTTGACGCATGAGGGGCAATGTTCTGTTGCGCGAATTGAGAAACACTTTCTTTGAACTATGTTCAATACATAGAAATACGTCAAAAATGCGAATTTACTTACTAAAAAGAAGAAAAGAAGACACATATGCTCATTGAAGAAGGCTCTTCTAAAAAAATAACAAAAAATTCTTCTATAGTCAGACCAACCTCTCTTCAACAGCTTCTTGTATTCCAGAGAGCTTTTTACAGCTAATAAAAATCCACAAATTACATTTGCCTCCTTTTTTGAATAGAAATTAAAGCAAGCCAAACAGCTTTTACAGTTTTATTTTTAACAAATTTTTTTTTTAAAAAAAAAAAAATTCAAATCAAATCAAATTCAGAAGATTAGCGTTTGTGCATATCTAAACCAAATCTCAAATATATTAGAAATACACAAAAAATGGAATGAAAAATAGAATACAGAAATGGTTTCTTATTCACCAGGATTTCAACAACCAATCCGGTCCCTTTATGAACTCCTCCATACATACATATTGAGAGAGAGAGAGGAGAGAGAGAGGAGAGAGAGAGACCTGTATCTCAGTATCGTCGAAGAGTAGAGCGGTAGAAAAGGAGCACGCTGTCTCTTCCCTCTGAAAATTGCGGCACAGACAGACTTCGCTGCAAATAGTCTTTGCATGGTCACCCTATGATTTTCGTTTAGTGAGAGACAGAAATTTTAGATGGAGAAGCAGATGAAGATGAAGATGAAGATATGGAAGAATCAGAAGAACATGTGTTATTCTTCAAAAACCAAAAACAAAAAAACAATATATATATTTAATATATATATATATATATTTTAATATGTGTTAGAGTAATGCGATAATCTACTTCTACGTCAATTCTCGTTTTTTTAAAAATAAATAAATAAATTATCTAAACATTATGAAATAAAAACATAATTTCTATCATTTTTCTAAGATATTACCGACAAGTCAATATGACGTACGCTGCAGATATGCTTCTCTGGCTGTACTTGACACAGATGATCATTATTATTAGTTTATTATTATTATTATTATTATAAGTGATCATTATTAATATTATATTATTATTTTGTAAGCTGACCATTATTAATTAAAGACACGAGTCAGTGCAGATACCGAATTAAGAAAAAGAGCGGTTACTTTTATTAAAGGGCAAAATTGTCCAACAAAAATTAAGATGACATTTTTGCTTTTTCTAGTAAAACTTATCAGTTTTATTTTAGTATCTATAAGAATTAAGAGTAAAAAAATTCACTTTAAATTTTTCTTTTTCCTAACTTTACTTAAAAAAAAAAAAAAAAAAGCTCACCAATTCCATTTAGGTGGAGAGAGATCTGGTCCCCGAATTAAGGTGGGGTTTGTGGGGCATGGCCTAGTAAGCCTCCTTTTTTTTTTTCAAAAAAAAAAATGAAAAAAAAAAAAAAACTAGAAAGAGTTTTTTAATCTTTAAATTTGTTAACAAAATATTTAAAGTCTTTTCTTCTTATTTTAGCTCCTGAAATTTATTTTTATAAAATTGATTTTTTTAGTTCATCAATGCCCATGTGAGTATCGGACAGATAAGAATGCTTTTTTTTTTTTCTTTTTCCTTTTTTTCTTGGGAGTAGGATAGGTGTGGTTCGGACCTGTAGTATCCAACACCCTCACATTTAATAGTGTACGGCCATAAATTTTTTTCTCGTCAACGTTCAGACGATAGATAAGAACAAACCTCGTACAAGTTTCTCAAAAAGTACAAGAATATAAAAAACGTAATAAGACATTAAAAAAAAAAAAAAAAAACGTAATAAGACATTGGAATGAAAACGATATATACCTGACGATAATGCTACACGTATGCTTATACCGTTTGCATATCTCACTTTTGTGAAAATGTTAATTAATTTTTTGTTTTTTAAAGTTCACATTCTCTCACTTTTGTGAGGCCATGCGGGCTATGAGTGCGTTTGTTAAAACTGTTTTACCCCAATATTATATTCTCAAAATTTGAGCACTCATTGAAATGCGTGATTCGATTTGTTTTTGTCAGAATTTTAAAGTCTTCAGCCTTTTCTTCCAATAATGCCCCCAACATTCATTTTAAAAATAAACTGAATATATACACAAATTTAGGGACATTTTAGACCAAATTTTTTTTTCCCCAACAAAATTGCAGATTTCATCAGCCTTTTGTCAAATCATATTTCCTGTGCACCTTTTTAAAAAATTCTCTTACGAGTATGAAGTTAACAAACGGAGCCTATATTTGTTAAACTCATTTCCTCTACTTCTTTTTTTTCTTTTTCAAAATCAACACTATTTTTAATATTTTATTAATTTTTTTTTAATAATTTTTTTTACTTTTTATATAACATTACTCACTTTTTATTACTATTTAAATAAAAAACTCACTAAAAATTAAATTTTTTTTTCACTTTTTTATATAAAATATTTATAATATTTTTTCTACTTTATATTACATTATTCCTTTCTATTACTATTAAAAAAACTTAAAAGTTTAATAAACACAACCGCAGATACTAAACATCTGCCATAGCTCTCTACCCTTACCTAATTGCTGGAACAAATTTTCTTTTTTCTTACTAGAATGGGTAAGAATGTAATTAGCACACCTTTCTTGGATTGACTCTATAAACCCTAAGAATGGGATATGTAATTAATTTCTATAACATTTGTTTTGTGCAGATTGATAATTTTTTTTTTTTTTTATGAATGTGCATATTGATATTGTAGTGGGAAAGCTAGTAGTGTGATCCTCTAAAATTAGGCCGTCTAAATTTTTAGGAGTTGTAGAATGTACTTATTCTGGACAGCCTCATAACCTCTTTTTTTAAGCTGCTCAAATTTCTGTAAAATTCTAGTAAACTAATTTTAGGCAATTCTCATTTGAAAAAGTTAAATCATTTAATGGAAAATAATATTAGACATAATAATAAAAGTTTTATATTTACTTATTGTAGCACCCTATGTAAGAAAATATTAAAAGAAAATAGAGATTACAAATAAATATTAAAATAAATAAATAAAGTATTATGGTGTAAATAGATAGAGTATGGTGAGACTCGTATGCGTTTGATCAAAAGAACATTAAAATTTTATATTTTAAGTTTTAATTTTTCAAATTTGTGCAAGCTCAATCGATCGAGGATGGATTTCATTCGATTGAGAAAGCATCTCCATGTGGCAAGGTCTACATGCAGAAGATTAGATCTAACGGCTGGAATTTAAAGTTTGAAAATCTTGATTGATCAAGGATGGAGTTCGTTGGGTCGAGAAAGTATCTCCACGTGGCAATCCCCACGAGAGCAGTAGGTGAAGATAGATGGCTAGGATTGATCACACGTATAGGGTAGGTGAGATTGGACATGCGTTTTAATGCTGATTGATGCGTGATTGATCGATATTAGATCTCATTCAACTGAGATTTCTTTTAACAATGTGCATGAAAAGTTTTAAAACACGAAAACTAAAGGAAATTTTATTTCATTCAGTTTAGTTTCAATATCATGTTTTAAAGAGAATAATATTTAAAAAAAAGTCTTTTAAGTATACTATACTTGATAGGATTCCCTTTCTTAGGTGCGCCACCCATAATGTCAATATCATCATAGTTGGTGTCAACACTGATGTCAGCATAGTTATACTTGTGTGCTGGCCATGATGCCAGCAAAGTCGTGGTTATGTCCACATGTGACGTTAGCATAGTCACAAGTCGAGGAAAGAAGTATCTCCCTGGTTCACTTTAGTTATTCAAGTAAGATTTTATGAAAAGTTTTAGAAAATGTTTTATGAAAAGAGTTAGTAGTATGAAAGTTTAGTAGCAATTTAAGAGACCACATAAACCATGTAGTTAGAAAATAGAGGGATTTCATCCTTGGGTACACCACCCATAACATCATCAAAGTCATGGTTGTGTGCTACCTTTGGTGTTAATATAGTTGGAGTTGGGCAATGATGTGTCTACCAGTTAGTTTAGTATTATCATTGACGTCAACATAGTCGTGGTCATGTGCTAACCTAGACATTAGCATAGTATGGGTTGTGCAATGATGTATTTTTCAGTTAGTTCAGTATTACGAAAAAAAAATATAAATATAAATTTTAATTTTAATAATAAAATAATGATAATAATAAAAATAAAAAGGTATAATTGGTGTGAGTAGATGGAGAGTGATGAAGCGTGTACGCTATTAATTGACCAAACATTGAGGTTTTAGGGTTTAAAAGCTTTAGAGTTTCAAAACTATAATGTCACGTTCAAATGCAACTAAATTACGTTCAAACAAAAAGGAATCTCCACGTGTCACTAAATTGGGTTGATCGTGTTCGAATGCGCTAAGTGTACCGTTCAAACGTAATGACATTTTCATATGTTATCACGCAAGAGAATGACACATGAAGATCAATAGTCCAAATCTTTTACATGTTATGCAAATCAAGTGAAATTTGATTCATATTTAATGCTAACCGACGTGTCGCATTCGAATGCAGTAAGATGCTGCTTGAATAAGATTACTTTTCAAGTGTAACCCATGTGAATGTGGGGGCTCTAAAACCTACCTATACACTCTAAAAAAGAATTTATTGAAAAGGAAATCAAAGGTTTATGAGTGAATGTAATATTAAAAATATTTAAAACCAAATACATAACAATAAATAACCTTTTTTAAAAAAAAAAAAAGAATCAATATGGGGAAAGGAAAGATGAATTTATGAGTGGGTAATGAATCCTCTTCAATAAAAAGAAATAACCCATCAAAATAGAATAGAATGACCGAGATATCGAATTTAAAGGTCTGTTTGGCAAATAGTTGGGTTGTGATTTGAAGTTTTTGAGTTTTGAATGGTAATAAAAAGTTATTGATGTGATATAAAGTAAAAAAAAAATCTTGTAAATTTTTTGTATAGAAAAAATGAAAAAGTTTAGGTTTTTTGTGATTTTTTTTATTTGAATAGTAATCAAAAGTGTTTAATGTAATATAAAAAGTGAAAAACGAAATTGTTAAAAAGTAACTGATGTAATATAAAAAGTTTGAATATTTTAATGTGATTTTTTTTTTTTAATTTTACAAAACTACAACCCAATCGTTTGCCAAACTAAAGCGACCAAAGACCTTCAACCAGGTCTCAAAATTATCAAATTACAAACTGTAGTGTTAAAAGTCAGTAGGCCTATAAACGAGCCGAGCTCAAGCGAGTTTCTCCTGTCCGAGCTCGACTCGTTTCAACATTTCATGAGCTTGAGCTCGTGACGAGCAAGAAAAGGTGAGCTCGGCTCGGCTCGCCAAGACAAAAGTCTTGTACAAGCTCGGGCTCGAGCTCATTGAGAATTCGAGCCGAGTGCCTTATCGAGCACTCGGCTCAGCTCAGCTCGTAATTTTTTTAAATAATTTAATTAATTTAAAATAAATAAATAAACAAGAACACTGTATACAAATAAAAATTTTAATAAATAAATGAGTCCAAAATCAAAATACAATTGCAAGTTTGCAACTTAAAATACAGTCTTAAGTTTATATAGACTTTCACAAGTTAACAACTAGTACTCAAATAAAAATTAAACAATTAACAATTACAAACATACAACTAATTAACTAAACAATTAAGCAAGAGTTCCACAACTTTTTCTGCTGAGGAAACAAACAGTTCAACAAAGAAAAATATGGGACTGGCTGACTAGGCCTCTAGCACTAGTAGAAAGCCAAACATAATAATTGCTACCAAAACTAAATGTTCTCCACTTCAAATTCTCCTTCTCACGGCATTCACAACTAGAATAATTGGTACAACACAACAAATACAATTATATAATTCAAGCAACCAAACTAAATTACTAATTACAAATAATACAATAGCCAATACTCAATAGGCCATTTTATATGAATCACATCAAATTCTTGAACTCCACACTTCTCACGGCATTCCCCAAGAATCCAAAATGGTATAATACAGCAACTACCCAAGATGGTGCACCACAGGTCCACAGCAACTAGAAACTACAATTACAAAGTCAATAACATTAAAAAAAAATGACAAATACAATAAAATTTGACTATTTGTAAATTGTAACCAACTTCAAATACCTAACAAATTTAAATAACATGTGTTCTGATTTACTTCTTTTGCATGTCAGCATATACATTTCTTACCTCCAATTAAATCAAACATTTAGTATGACCAATTAAATCAAACATTGAAACAAAAAGATTGAATTTAAACTTAAAACAAATCCCATTTAAACTTCACTACTCTTTGAATTACTAGAATAAGGAAAATTGAAATAGTCATGACAATGATGCATTATAAGAAAACATATAGCATATCTTTAAGGCTTAAGGCATCTTGAAAAAAACATAGTTGTAGTTTTTGCATGAAAATAAAATAGAAGAAAAGAGGCTATATATTTCACTTAGCCTCTCTCGAGTCTCTCCCCTCATAATGCATATATATATATACCCCTATAACATATTAACCCTAAGAACCTCTTCTAACACTCTCCAACCAAAAATTCCATCAGACAAGAAGGTACAACTCTCCAATCAGCTAAACACATTCATTTCATATTCCAAGAAACCAGCAAATCAACTAACAAGTAACCAGACAATAAGGAATAAATTGTCTATGGTTTCCTCATCCCATTGCCACATATAACACTAACTGAAAAATAAATAAATAAAATAAAATTATATTTCCACAAATTGTTAGCCATCATATTATGAATCAAAGTTGCCATCAATACAAAGAATTTAAATTTAGTTGGATCCCTTACACACAAACACTCTCCAAAACTCATCTCTTCTAATACCACAAAGCCCCAAATGAAAAAAGTTGACCTGAAAGTTGCAACTTCTACTTGGTCTCCAACACATCACATCTTCACCCAACACACCTAAACAACAGATGAAATCAACTGACTCCATTACCAAATCTTGAACAAGCTAAACATACCTAAAATTTTAACCTCCTGGCCAATCTACCACAGTTGACTTTTTATTCATAGCCAATAGAAAATAAATCAAGGAGTAACTCCTTCACAAAAACTTCTCATACAACACAATCTATCAATCAGTTTAAAGAGAAAATACTAAAAAATATTTCTGCACTAACCCAGCTTACAGAAAATATTCTCTTCAATCTCAACCCACCTTAAACTTCACTACTCTTTGAATCACTAGAATAACATTCTATGTGGCAATTGGCAAATAATGAACATAAAACTGAAATAGTCATGACAATGATGCATTATAAGGAAAAACATAGCAAATCTAGAATGCTGAAAGCATCTTAAAAAGAACACAGTTTGCAGCATAGTTTAAAGAACATTTTGTTGTACTCTAAAAAATAAATAAAAACAAGACTTGTAAACAACTTAAAATACCTTAACTTAAGATAAATCAGCTCACCAAGAGTCTTGTTCGTCTTTGCCTTGCTCACATAATATTTATGTGGTTAAACTAGCAAGGAAGCAAACATCAAAGACCTTCAAAATCAGCATTCAGCAACTCCAATGAAATAAAAAACGACTCATGAATACACACTAAAGTATACTAAGTTAATTTGTACTCCCTTGCATTATTTAGTCAATGGAAGAACTTTCACTTAATTAAAATGTCAATGGAGGTTTCATAATAATATAAAATTTAATTTGCCATAATCATTAAATAGGAAGGAAGTCAAACATTATTACCTCCAAGCTTCATGTATTCAGCAAAATATTCTTGTCCAACAAAATCCCAACAAAAAAAAAACATGCAATATTATAAGTTACAACACTTCTAAAATTAGTTAATACAAAGACTTGTAATCAACTTTAAATACTTTAACTCAAGATAAATCAGCTCACCAATTTTTTGTTTATCTTTGTCCACATTACACATTATATTTATGTGCTTAAACCAGCAAGGTAGCAACATCAAAGACCTTCAAAATCAGCAGTCAGCAACCTCAATGAAACCATAAACAACTCCTGAATACACACTAAAATAGACTAAGATAATTTGTACTCCTTTGCATTATTTAGTCCAGTGAAGAACCTTCACTTAATTAAAATGTCAAGAAAGGTTTCATAATAATACAAAATTTAATTTGACATAATCATTAAATGGGAAGGAAGTCATACATTATTACCTCCAAGCTTCATGTGTTCAGCAAAATATTCTTATCTAACAAAATCCCAATAAAAAAAATGCAATATTATAAGTTACAATACTTCTAAAATTTACTTAATACAAAGACTTGTAATCAACTTTAAATACCTTAACTTAAGATAAATCAGCTCACCAATTTCTTGTTTATCTTTTTCCACATTACACATATTATATTTATGTGCTTAAACCAGCAAGGCAGCAACATCAAAGACCTTCAAAATCAGCATTTAGCAACCCCAACGAAATCATAAACAACTCCTAAATACACACTAAAATATATTAAATTAATTTGTACTCTCTTGCATTATTTAGTCAAGTGAAGAACATTCACTTAATTAAAATGTCAAAGGAGATTTCATAACAATGCAAAATTTAATTTGCCATAATCATTAAATAGAAAAGAAGTCATACATTTATTACCTTCAGGCTTTATGTGTTTAGCAACATATTCTTGTCCAACAAAATCTCACCCAAAAAAATATGCAGTATTACAAATTTACAAGTTACAACACAGCTGAATAGACTGTAATATGTAGAATTATAAGGGATAAGTGTTGAATGTTATACATTCAAGCCCCTTAACTTGCATATGTTATACCTTAGTTGTATTGTTATCTAATATTTTAGTGTGTTTTAATGTGTTGTCTTATTTTCAAATCTTAATGGAAATTCAAAGCATATCATTGACATTAAGCTTGAAGATAATTTAAGAGAAGTTAAAGTGCTGTTGAAGTGGTGGTGCTCGAGCGCCAAATTTCAGGGATCGAGCGCTAGCCAGAAGCTTAGCGCTCGAGCGCCCAATTCCAGTGCTCGAGCGTCATCGAACCTTCCAGATCTAAAAGATCTTTTGTGACAGCAAATGACGGCAAAGATATTTTTTGGTCCAAAATTGCGACTTGCTAGTTAGTTGTAGGCGCCAAAATTCATCATCAGAACCGTCCTACACCACTTGGATGAAGATCTTTGTAATCTTAACTTCTTTTGTAAAGATCTAAACTCACTTCCTCTCTATATAGCCAAAAATGATGGGAGAGGTAGAGGGAGCTCGGTTCAGTATATTTTCTTGTAGTTTTTAGCTTAATTGGATTTCATTTCTTATTGTAGATAGTAGGTAGAACCAGCCTATAGCACTACAATCCTTTGGAAAATGGTTTTCTTCAACCTAATGAAGAAATCCAAATCCTTCATGACGAATTAACCCACTTGTAGGGTTTGATGTAGCTTGATCCAAAGTGCTATGGGTTGATTGTATTTAGCTTGGATTTTGTGCAAATGGTATGGTGATTGTATATGCATAAGGATTGTTCTTAATGTTATACCATTTGAAATGAAAATTGTTTCTTGTCTATAAGGAATTTATTTGAGTCTTGAATGATTTCAATGTTTTCAATGTCTTTGATTNGGATTTCATTTCTTGTTGTAGATAGTAGGTAGAACCAGCCTATAGCACTACAATCCTTTGGGAAATGGTTTTCTTCAACCTAATGAAGAAATCCAAATCCTTCATGACGAATTAACCCACTTGTAGGGTTTGATGTAGCTTGATCCAAAGTGCTATGGGTTGATTGTATTTAGCTTGGATTTTGTGCAAATGGTATGGTGATTGTATATGCATAAGGATTGTTCTTAATGTTATACCATTTGAGATGAAAATTGTTTCTTGTCTATAAGGAATTTATTTGAGTCTTGAATGATTTCAATGTTTTCAATGTCTTTGATTGAGAAAACATAAGCTATGCAATGATGCTTGTGACATGATTTTACGTAAGTTTAATAGGGTATGCTAGGGACCATAACTCAATTCATGCTTAGTTTAACTTAGAATAGATGGAAAGAGGAGTGGAAGCCTATGATATTTTATGCTTATTTCATGAAATTGTGTAGGCTATTGAGAGAACTTATATCACATGTAAGATGTTAGGTGAGTGACTAGTGCGAAACTATGATGCTTTATTATTTTCTTTGG
>FXXK01000438.1:124026-292980 GCA_900184695.1 Betula pendula
TGTTTCCAATTTAAGTTTAAAAATCTCATATAGAAATAACATTCATTAATCATTATTTAGAGATCTAATGGCCTGAATCTGTTTCCAATTTAAGTTTACATCCCTAGACAAATGCATAGCAACATAAGTTCCAATTAAATTTTACAATTGGAGAATGTGTTTCCATGTCACAAGTCACAACTATACTGAGCATAACATTTATTAATCATTAATCAGAACATGTTATTTAAGCTAAAAACAACACATATCAGGTAACTAGGTAACTAAGGTAACTAAGGTAAGCAATGATCTATCAGATATCAAATGGCCTGTATCTATTTTCAATCTAAGTTTACAGTCCTAGTTTAACACAAAAAATCACACATAGCATGTAAGCAATGATCATGTTACATAGCAATATAGCATAACAATTCAGTGTTCAGACATAAAAATATATCAAAAAATTATCTAACAAGTTAGAAATTAGAATAACCTCAGAGTCAGTTTGCTGTATGCAAGTTTGTAGCTTGCAGGATTGAAATACAAAAGCAAAGAAGCAAAACTTGAACAGCCATCCCCTAAAAGGTTAAAAACCAGATCAAACATTAGCATTGGATCTAAGATATAGTGTAAAAAATAACTACTAATTGATTGAAAAAAAATAATAAGAAGAACATCCAAGGGTATATAAAACATAACTACTGTAGTTTTTTTCAACAATCAAGAGACTGAGAGGGGGTGTTGGTGCTAGTGTGGGTTCTCTGTTCAGAATGATCTTGTTCTCGATTTTTTTGTGTTAAAAAATCGTGAGCATGTATAGATATAATATAGGGGATTTCACAGAGAAATAAGTCAAATAAGTTAAATAACAATGAAATCAAGAGACTGAAAACAAAGTACATGAGTAGCATATCATGCATATCAATCAGATCAAAAGTCATCTTAGCATCTGCCATCGGTGTGTGTGTGCACTATGAGGAGAGCATAAGAAAGTCACAAAATATGGGATCTGACGACGAGATAAGATAGCAATCATGGTATGTTTTGATTCGAATTCGACGACAAGGGTTTTCAAACTCAAACCAGATCATGTAGAAGGCTAGTAGCCATGCGATCCAAGTGGTTGAATGGAAGATCAATGGCTGGATTTCCAACTAGAGAAAACGGGTAGTTGAAGGGAGGATTTTGAGCATTAAATACACGCATTGAAAACATGAACCACTTTCTAAGTCGATCATTAATGTGACTAACTAAGCAAGAAGCGAGAAGTGTGAACATAGAAGGCTGCGGAGTGCAGAGGTTGGAAGTGGAAGAAGACGAAGGCAAAAATGGCCTTAGGTCTTCAGTATTTTGGTTAAAAGTTTGAAACCAAACTAAAGTTGCTAACTTGCTAACAAGGGTTTTTGAGAAAAAATCACATACATACGTTTCAGACTGAAATTAATACATATTCTGATCCTAACTATCTAATAGAACCTCTTAATTATTGAATTATTCTTAGTCGTTAGATTATTTCACTAAAAGTGATCTCACGCACAAAAAAAACATCATATAATTTTATCTCAACTGAATGCGATACCGTTGTCTCCCACTTCGTTAAACCAATGGCTAGGATTGGTTTGAAAAAAAATCGGATGGTCCACATTACACTGAAGGACCGTCTGATTTTTCTTCCCTCGGTAACTTGTGTGTCAGCTGTGGCAGACCTGAACAAAATTCCTATATGTTTGTATATATCTGAAATTAATACTTTGTTGGATCATGACCGTTAGATATAATCTTTGATTTATGGATTTAATTTTAGTCGTTAGATTCTTTCTAGGAAAGTGATCTCACGGAAATAAAACACGCCAGATAAATTTTTGTGTGGCGTGTGCGTTACAGCTGTAACCCATTTATTGAAACCAATGGCTACGATTGTTCCCAAAAAACATCGAACGGTCCAAATTTCTTACTGAGAGAGGAAATTAAATTTCCTCAATAACGTGCGTGTCAGGCTGTAATTTTCATGGCAGCTCGAGTTCCAGAGAGGTAAAAAAAAAATCTCCTGCGGGCGTCTGTTGGTGATCTTTTCTCATGCAGCAATCTTGAGTGTTTATTAAAAGTTTATATTTGATGATTGAATCCTAATCGTTGCATCAAAAGAACGTGTGTGCGTGTGAGACACCATATAAATCCTCATTCTCCATCCAATGGCTGAAATTTAATCAAAAACAATAAACGGTAATTAATGAATAATAACTAAATAATAACGAAATTATAAATTTATAATTTTTTTTAAAAATTATTAATAATAATTAGAGTAGATTTAGTAATTATATATCATTATATCAATATATCATAGATTCATACATATCAATCCCTATGTATACCTTATATTGTGTCCAATATTTAATTAAAATTGATGTATCTTTTAAAATTACTATTTAACTATTTTGACTTTTGATCCAATGGTGATTTTAAAAGACGCATTAATTTTAGTTGATATTACACATTATTACATTAATATGCTAATATCTATATACTTAAATTTTAATCATTGATTCATCGTTTACCATGAATTCATATATTTATATGACATTATGTGCCTATAATTTTATACTTGTATGATTAATATCTTAATTTGTAATTATATTATTATAACTTATAAATTATACTATATGGTGTGAGATTATTTACAATTATGATGATAATTAATATTATGGATCATGTTTATCTTAAATATAAATACTATGATAATATTATAAAGTTTAATAATTATATCATATAATCACACCATCTAAGTATATTCATATGATCTAAGTTCTAACACTAAAATTAATAATAGATCTTTTTAGATTGTAAGGCATAATGTTACATTATTATATAATGATATGATCCTATATATTTATTAATGATCATACTTATATAGTTATAATTTATATCATATGATCATGTGAATAGTGATCTAAATCCTAATCATAATTGATAATATATTAATACATATGATTATAAAAGTGCCAACTTGCATAAATTCTAATGGTAATACTTCATTTTTTATTATAAGAACAAATTGTTGGTTTTAAATTTCTAAATTATAATGCTAATAACTTAATTTGGGATTATATAAATCATATTAATATATTATCATTGTATAATTGTATTTGAATATGTATGAATGATATTCTTCGGTCTTCAATATGTCAGTGGAATGTGCTACTTCAAAGTGACTGATTTAAATAAAAAGAAATGGAGTTTTACACACTAATGTCACATAACATAAATTATTGTATGCTTTTTAAATTTATAACACAAACACATATATATATAATAACACTTTATTAGGAACATAATATATATTGAGGCCCTGAGGGTATTCACGGCCAATGCTCATACCACTGGTTGGCCACCACTCTAGTCCGGTGAGTCCTAGATTTATTCGCTGCCATTGTAAGAGAATTCTTATCACGTTAGTTGATTGATCCCACGATGGAAATGCCTATGTACTCTTGCTAGCCTCAAGATCAGCTCTGATTCTTAGTGGAGTGTGTCACCTCGAAGTGACTGATTTAAAAAAAGGGAAATGAAGTTTTACACACTAATGTTGCACAACAAATATTATTGTATACACTTTAAATTTAGAACACACACATATATATAATAACACTTTATTAGCAATTTATTATGAACATAATATATATTATTGACTATTATTAGTTAATCAGTAATTAGTAATATAACATATAATCTCTCTCTCTCTCTCTCTCTCTCTCTCTATATATATATATATATATATATACAAGTCAAGCTATTAATCGAGCCAAGCCTTATACGAGCATGTTTACGAACGTTAATCGAATCGAGTTTTATATGAGTTTGTATCATTTAATTATCGAACTTATTTTTATATTTGCAAACGATCCATTTAGTAATTGAGTTGAGTTCGAGTCAAGTTTAATCGAACCGAGTCCGAACAAGCTCGCGAGTAACATTGTTAATTTACGCCCTAAAAAGTCAGAATGCGACAAAGCACAGGCACATGGGCACCTGTTTTAATTTCCAAACTATATTCGAGCGTTATTGAGTCGAAAGAGTTCGACTACACGAAGTGAAGCAATCGATCTAACAAAAGACATTATTGTCAACTGTGCAATAGTCGACGTAAGACGCAGAAATGTCGCTGTAAAAAGTATAGACTTGTTAACCCTTTCGTTTGCGGACAAGTTTGCTCACTCCCTCCAAAGCGGAATTTTTTGAACTGTGGAACTGCTGAGGCCTGAGAGTCCTGATCCAGTAACACCCCCAACAACATGATCCCGTAACAGACCAATCTCTCATCCTCTCTTTGTTCCCGGCAAAACCCTAACTCACCGGCGATGGAATCGGGAGGCGCGAGAGACAAGAGCTCGCCTCCACTGAAGCCCTCCAAGTTCTCGGTGTACCAGAACGCAGCTCTCTCCGCCGCCCTCACCGCCGAAAGTATTCGACCTTCCAAGTATACCATTCTCTGCATCTTCTCGTTCTCCTCCGCCTCCGCCTCCGCCTTCGCTCTTCTCACCCTTATTTCCTGGTACAATTTGCTTCCTGTTTTCGTAATTATACTTGAAAATTAGGGTTTTTCTTTTCTTCTTCTTTAGCTTGCCTGGCTGTGAGTTTTTCATTCTATGAGTGGAATCGTATGATATAACACTATGTTTGAAACTTGTTTTCAGTGCTTGTAAGAGCTGAAATTGAAGCAATAAACTTTGAAAAGTGAGGCTTTTTACTGGGTTGTTATGGTTCTAAATCTTGCATTTTCGAACTAAATTGGTAGAAGACTTGCTTGGGTTTCTCTTCGGAATTAATTACTTTTAGAACTAGAATTTAACTGAATTGTTGCTTTGAGGGGGTAAGAAAGTGTCTCAATAATGTGAATCAGTCAATGCCGAAGGGTTTTGTGGGGGTTCTTCCGAATGAGTTACTTTTAGAACTAGAATTTAACTGAATTGTTGCTTTGAGTGGGTAAGAAGTGTCTCAACAATGTGAATCGATCAATGCCGTAGGGTTTTGTGGGGGTTCTAAGTGAGTACTTTGTTTTTGAACCTTTTGAATGTGCTTATACAAATCTTGGATAGAACTCACTCTTGAAAACCGGCTTGCAAGGAGATGGTGCGCAAGAGCTTATAGACACATGGTTAAGATTGTACTTAAACCATGTGAGACATTTGGGATGGTAACAGTGCTCCATATGGTTGATAGCTGAATATACTTAAAGGAAAAGATAGGAAATTGGAAACTTTGAGTCATGTTTATCTCATTATTTGGGATGTATGGAAACAAAAACTTGTGCTCATTTGAGTCTAATTAAACTATAGATGTTAGCAGAGTTGGGTTGCTCATTTTTAAGGAAGTAAGAAATGGAGAAGAATAACTTGGAATTTCATATCTTCTTGTTACTGCAGAATTTCTTAGCACCTATAAAACAAGGATAGAGGGTAAGGCCGCAGGTTCAATCCCATACTAAAAAAGAAAATACCCAATGGAGGGTCTCTTTTTGTTTGGTTTCCTGAGTAATTGTGAATAAGTTCTATGGATGACTTTCGTAGTTTTTGCCTTTCAGTTGCTAAGACCTAATTTAAGCAACTTTGATTATCCATTTAATATTCTCATGAACCAGGAGGATTTCACACTAGAATATTGTACTTTCAGATCTTGCTTATGTCCATGGGTTTTAATTTTGTATTTCATGTGGCTAATTATCTTCCATTGACTTGTTGAAGGGAAAACGGGTTCATTGACAATTTGAAGTTCAAAAGTCTTCCCCAGGAAACAGCATGTAAGCTTAAATACAATTCACATATCTTAGTTTGGTTAAACAAATGCTCTTATTGACATAACTATTTTTGAAAATCTTGCATTTGTCCTTCAGATTTGATTGCCAAGGCACTACAGACAGTAGTGGGCTTAGTCTTTTTTGGAACTATATTTTCTCTCTTCAAAGCCATCTCTCTGCGTAGAACAAGAAATGTCGCTGGAGTGTCGGTTCTATCTTCCAGTAAAGGAAATAAGGATCAAACATGTCTTACGAACCGCCAGCTAGGATTTTTGGGAATAAAAACGAAGGCAGAACAAGTCATATCCGAGTCCTCGAAGAAACCTCCCAAGTCTAGACCGCACTCAGATGTCCTTGTTCCACTTCATCCGCCAGTGACCAGTCCAAATCGTTCGTCTAGAACCAGTGCGGATAGATCAAACTCCAGTGAGGGAAGTAGAAGGCGTGCTGTCAGCACCCCATCCAAATCACCGAGTTCTTCGTCCTCTTTATATCTAGTCCCTGGTGCTGTTTCACAATTGCTTTCTTTTCAAAGTTCACCTGGGATGGATTCGATGGTCTCGACCCCTTGGTCAAACAAGCGAGCCTCCTCTGGAAAAGAGATAACATCAGAAGAAAAGCTTGAACAATTCTTGGCAGAAGTAGATGAGAAAATCACAGAATCAGCTGGGAAACTCACAACTCCACCCCCCACCATTAGTGGTTTTGGCATAGTCAGTCCAAACACTGTTGCCAGTTCAGCTAATACCTCTGGAGCTACTAGAAGTACTCCGTTGAGGCCTGTGAGGATGTCTCCAGGTTCCCAGAAGTTTAGCACCCCCCCAAAGAAACGAGAAGGTGACCTTCCCCCACCTATGTCCATGGAAGAAGCTATTGAAGCTTTTGAGCATTTGGGCATCTATCCTCAAATTGAGCAATGGCGTGACTGCCTCAGGCAATGGTTTTCTTCGGTTTTGCTTAATCCTCTTCTTAAGAAGATTGAAACCAGTCATATTCAGGTCAATTATCACTTTCATCGTTATCATCACCTCCTCCTGCTCCTCCTGCTTCTATTTTTATTTCTTTGGCTATTTTGTCTTTGGTAATAAAGTATAATGTTCTCAATAAATACTCGTGACCATGTTGTCTTTAATTGGTTTTTATCATGGTCACAGTTTGTTTATGTTAAAAATGTGGAACTTGGGAATTATCCTTCCTAAATTGAAATTCTAGAATTCCTTGGGTGGCATATGCAAAAGGAGTATTCAAGTTTAGATGGAACAAAGAAGCATACTTTGTCACTATAATATGACACTACATCTTTGAAAAACCCTTATTATACTCAGAAATAACTCTGCGTGATATGAGTATTTTTCAACTTTGCTTAGTAGTTGTAAGATATATAAGTTCAAAAGTTGGCACAGTTTGGATCTGACTTGAAACAGTCAGAAAAATTAGGGAATTTGATGCTTTGGAGGATTGGGGAATTGGGTTGCAGGAACAGAGGTAAATAAATTGCAAGCATCTAGTTAGTTAAAAATTTGACCTAGCAACAAGCATTTTAAAGATTTATTTAATAGAATATTCACACGTTGTAAGGACATATGAAGGTCCACATTGCCTAGTCATGCATAAAGAAATTTTTGTACTGCAAAGAGCTGAAATTATTGAGATAATTAGTAGCATAAGTTTCTCTAAAATGTCTATTATACTAAAATTCTTGGATTTGTAGGTAATGCAAGCAGCTGCCAGACTTGGCATTTCAATCACAATCAGCCAAGTAGGAAGTGATTTACCTACTACTGGAACTCCTGCTACCGTGTCTCCAATTGATAGGAGTAAGGATTGGCAACCAGCATTTACTCTAGATGAAGATGGAATTCTTCATCAGTTACGAGCCACTCTTGTGCAGGCTATTGATACGTCCATGCGTAGGCTGCTTGACCATCAATTATTGATATATTTTATTTTTACATTTACTGGAGAGATTTTGTTTACAGATCTTTGCTGACGTTTCATGTCTCATCATATGCAGGCAAGTTGCCTCTAGCCAATCTGCAACAGTCCCCACAGCAGAATCCCTTGATCCCTATTATGCAGGAGTGTGTAGATGCTATCACCGAACACCAGAGGCTTCATGCTTTGATGAAAGGAGAGTGGGTTAAAGGTTTGCTGCCTCAAAGCGGTGTTAGGGCTGATTATACTGTACAACGGATCCGAGGTAATTAGACTTTTGATTTTTTCAATGCTTATCACCTTTCTCGGCTCTCTCATAAACATCTGAAATATAGTTTGCTAATCTGGAGTTGATCTCGTGGCAACTGTTTAGTCAGTCTAATCTAACCTTAGATTACCTGCACGTCGAATTTCTCAGAGCTCGCTGGAGGAACCTGCTTGAAAAATTATGAGTATCTTGGAAGTGGGGAAGGTTATGACAAAAAGAACAAGTGGACTCCGGAGCTTCCAACTGATTCTCACTTGCTTTTGTATCTTTTCTGTGCTTTCCTAGAGCACCCAAAGTGGATGCTACATGTGGATCCTACATCTTATGCTGGAGCCCAGTCCAGCAAGAACCCTTTGTTCTTGGGAGTTCTGCCTCCAAAAGAAAGGTTTCCTGAGAAATATGTTGCTGTAATGTCTGGTGTACCTTCTGCTCTTCATCCAGGAGCGTCTATACTGGTGGTTGGAAGGCAAAGTCCCCCAATTTTTGCCTTGTACTGGGATAAGAAGGTGCAATTTTCTCTTCAGGTTGGTAGTTAATAAGATATGTTTTCTGATAACATTGAATACATCTTGTACCCTTGTATTTTATATGGGTTCATGGCAACTATAATACATATACAATAAGACCTGTTTTCTGGTTGCATTTTATGTCTTCTTGGGGCATGATTTAAACAAAAGGAACCTATGTCCCAATATGGTTCACTGGATTGTATATAAGTGCCATCTTATCTCCAGTGAAAGGTCATCCATGCAGTGATAATTCTATATCCACCTGCTGAGTGATTCTTCCACTGTGTTGTCCTTTTTTTCTTTTTTCTTTTCTTTTTTTGGGTCCTCATAATTCTATATTCATGAGCTGAGTGATTCTCCAATGAACATGCAGAACAGAATTTTTTTTCCTTAATTGGAAGTGAGGCTTAATATCTTGTGAGTGGTTTTGCCTGTTTGGTCAAGTCTTTGATTGCTTTATTGGATGAGACAAGCTTCTAAATTTTTTAGGTGCCTTGGCAAGGTAGATTTAGGGTTTGGGATCCATTAATGCATATATGGTAAGCATTTTTAGTAGCCATTTTCTTGTCACTCATCCATTAGAGCAAAGCTGTGTCTGTCTTGACATTTCTGTCCTCTCATGAGATGTGTGTGCATATGCGTACACCGTATATGTAAATTGTTGATTTAGTCAAAATAACAACTGTTATGATCTTTATTTCCAGGGAAGAACGGCGCTTTGGGATTCCATCTTGCTTTTGTGCCACAGGATTAAGATTGGATATGGAGGGATAGTTCGAGGTATGCATCTCGGTTCTTCAGCCCTGAGCATCCTTCCAGTTCTGGATTCGGAAACAGAAGACTGAGTACTTGTTAGGGATGCTGGGTTTTGCTTGTAACACAGATTCTTATTGCTGACATAAGCTACAAAGGACTCATGCATATGTGCCCAAACTGCGTTTTCCATTGCAGAACTTGCTTACTGAGTGAAACCCATCTGAGATTAGAGCACTGTTTGAAAATTTTGTTTCACACAGCTGACTTGCATAGTTAGATAATTCTTAGAAACACCCCCTTCGAGTTCATTGATGATTGACTTAGGTTACATGGGGTTCTAGCCGATTTGTATTCCTTAGGTGAGAGAGCTTATGACAAAAAATTTAAGCATATTTATGTTTCTGTATTTTAGTATATTGGCTTGTATTTCTCGGCAGAAAGTTTCACTTATTTCCCTATGTTGAAATGTGTATATAGGACTAAGTATCGGTTAAATTGATGACGGTAGGAACATTTTTGCCCACCGAACTGTTACAATCGGTTAAGTCAATTAATTAACCGACTTTATATTGACAGTAACAATTTTCGACTATTTCGGTTAAGTCGGTTATATGCTAGTCGGTTAATCGGTTAATTGTGGGTTTTTTATATTGGGCCAAGACTTTTTTTATGGGCCAAAATGGGCCTAAACAAGTGCTCTAAGGTTCAAAACAATATCGTTTCATTTCAAATCGGTTGAATATAACATGGTTCGGTTCGGTTAATTACCTAAAAAAAATCTTTACCGCCTATCGAACCAAACCGACGTCAAAATAATGTTTTATTTTGCCTACCAGTCAATGACGTTTAGGTATTCTGCCCACCCTTATGCGTATCATGCAATCACCTAGCACCATTCTCTACTCATATTCTAAAAACCCATGTTTGAATTGGAAGCCTCGTGTTCTTGAACCTTGAGAAAACTATGCATTATAAAATTGGGTAGTCCTTAACTCCCTATAAGCCTGTTAGAATATATTATATTATTATATTTTTATTATAAGGTCTATTTCTTTAGTTTACTAGGTTTATTTGTTCACCACTCATAGACTCTAATAAATAGAAGCCTATGTAATACTTTTATACATACACAATATACAAGATGTAGTCTATATATCTATATCCGCTTCTGCTCTCTCTCTCTTCTTCTTTATTGTTGTTCAATATATTTAACAAAGCCCCAAATAAATAAATAAAAATAAGCCCCCTTGATTTAGTTGGGACCTAGTGCTAGTGCAAAGTACATTTTTTTAGAGATTTTAATAGCTTTATGACAAAATATATTGTGCAATTCTATTTTTATCTAAGACCAGAACTCTTTTTTTTAGTAAGACTGGCCATGAGGGACAGCATCTTATATACTCTTGGGATAATGAGATGGAGCCTGAAACAAAACTTAATTCTCCTTGTATGAAAAACAAAATTTTCCATACTATATAACTTAATAGGAAATTATTAGGGTGTGTTATTTTTTACACAACCGGCTAACTTAACACGAATTTAATACGAAATTACTAGGTTAAGGTTGAAGGGTCTAACCCATTTTAATTAAATAGATTAGTTTAGAGTTGACCTATATAGTGTCATACTCGTGTAAGGACATGACCCAAACTCGACATTTAGAGTTGGTAAATTTTGACTCCACCCACTAATCTAACAGAAAATTAATGAGTTAAAATTGAAAAGTCTATTTGTTTAATTAAATAAATCGTATTAGCATTGACTTATTAACCCTTGCCTCAACCCAACCTAAATCCAACGTACGAATACGAATGACTACCCCTAAAAATCATAAGGAGAACCTCCTCAATTTAAATAAAGCACAAAAGAGAAATCTTAGTTTGTTTATATTACCTGTCTTATAACAGCGAAATAAAATGTTGTACTCACTTCAGTTTTAAAAACTCGCGTACATGCGGATATGCTTTCGCCTCTAACTACATTGTATAATTAAAATTTTTGACAATTGGTATAACAAGCAGCCCGTCTAGCTCAGTTGGTAGAGCGCAAGGCTCTTAACCTTGTGGTCGTGGGTTCGAGCCCCACGGTGGGCGCCCCTTGTGTTGTTAAAGGCACACGTGTCCCGTGTGCGTGCTTTTTGCACACTGCATCCAAGTGCTTCATAACATGGTACCACTTTGTTTTCTTAATTAGACATTGATTGAAATACATTTCCACACACATAAGGGTAACTGAAGCCTGGAGGTTTAAATTTAGTTTGTTTATTTTATATTTATAGTATGAGTGGAGTTTGGGATCATCCTCAAGCTAGATTAAATATTTAAGTTTGGTTCATTTATTTTTTTTGAGCGAATTAAAATTTTTTCACAAATTGTTTTATTAATTTGTTCTTTCATATAAAGTAAATATCTCTATTCTTTATACCTTTTTGTAAATTTGTACCAATTTCTAGTTACTTAATTATTAGTAAGTTTATATCATTAGAGTTAATTGGATAAATTAATTTTTATTTATGAACATATTAAAATTAACTTCATAGAGTTAATTAGACTTTGAAAATTAATTTACGACTTTGAGTTTGCATAGGCGACTGACATCAATTGATGACTTTAAGAGCATTTCTAGTGGACTCAGTCGATTTTACTAGACAATTTAACTGAAAACTATTTTTTTCTATTTTAACCATCAACTTTTTTAAAGCACTCATAGCAACCTCATCAATAAATTAACTATCTACTATTACTATTTATTATAACAGTCATGTTTTGAAAAATTTGTTTTTTTTTTCTAATAGTAATATCTTTGAATTGTTATCTTATTCTAATGGTCATATTTTTAAAAATTTATTTTTTTCCTAAAAATTTGTGATAAAAAAACACATTTAGAACATTCTTTATATTATTATTATTATTATTATTATGTGAGTTTTGTCATGGGAGAGGAAGGAAGAAGAAAAAGAAAAGGGAAAGGAAAAAAAAAAAAAAGGAGAGAGAGTTCAATCATCAAATCTTAAGAAATTAATATTTTGATGAGTACTGTTTACTTATTAAATTTTTTGGGTTAAATTGTTAAATCCACTAATAGAGGGTTATTAAGCTTTTGATTAAATTTACTCAACAAAATAACCAAAAGTCCACTAGAAGTGCTCTAAGGCTGCTAAGGCTGGCTTATGTATTGTTGACGAATACTTGGGAGGAAAGGTTGGCAGCTCTTCTAAGACTTTGGCAGAAGAGTTATGTAATGTTTTCTTTAAGCTAAGGTTGGTGGCTCTCCTGTTTTATCACCAAACAAATGAATGTGATTGATCATTCTTGTAAATACTCATTTTTATTCTCAAATAATCACCATTCCAATATACCAATGGTATGTAGAATAGATCCCTAAAATATAATAGTTATTCTTATTCTATTGTTTGATTGGTTTTTTATTTTCAAGAATAATTATTCCTCAAATGAAGAATAATTATTCATTTAAAAAAATGAGAGAAATAGCTATTCATTTTTTGTAGTAATAGTACATCAATCCTAAATTTACTCAAAAGACCTCCATTGACCAAAATCAAACACAACGTTCTTATCGCTCATGCATGTTGGATCCCCAATGGTGATTGATTTCGCTGCTTCTTGTTGTGGACCCTGTAAGTTCATGGAGCCCACCGTGCACGCCATGGCCTCCAAGCTCTCCAACAACATCTTCGCCAAGATCGATGTCAATGATACCTATGCCTATTCTTTCTTGATTCTTGTTGTTTGTTGGCAAATCTCTATGGGTTTGTGTGTGATTGTCGACTCATAGATGCATTGTGCAGCCCAGCAACGCCGCCGCTACAAGCTATTCCCCACTACAATACCATTGACCTTCTTGAGAACTACTTCCATTGCAGAAACACTTCTTTCGTTTTTTGATGATTCACTAATCATGTTGAGCACTTCCATTGCACAAGTTGTTGTCTCCTGGCCGGGAGAGACACAAAAAGATTCGAAGGATTTAAAAGAGAAGATGACTTCTTGTTCTATGTTGTAAATTAAAATTGTTTTTTAAGGAATTTAATTATAATATGATTATATTCACCAGTGTATTATACCGTACCAAACAGTGAAATAAAAATAATTATTTATATTCTAGGGTTACAACCAAACTAATAAATAGCAATAGCTATTTCATTTCATCTTCTTCAATTTTTAGTAATAGAGAAAATGAATAATTATTCTGCATACCAAATGTAATCTAAGTCTATAACAAGAGGTGTTAAAAGAAATTCCTGCAAGAATGAGAATATGGTAGCTTGTGAGCCCCCCTTGTTATTCAATCCAATAAATATCACCTTAATTTTAAAGGCTATAATTTTGAGAAATCATAAATTTACACATAATTATTAGTTTGAGGTGATTTTTTGTTTTATTTCGCATATCGTTTTTGAGATATAAGAAATAGCATAGACCTAATGATGTTTCAATAGCATATAATTAACTTTTGCTAACTCTATAGCCATCATATTATAAAGCATGTTGAGTGTCATTTTGCTTAAAGCATAGAATTTAGAAAAATATTTATTTCTAGTTCCTAAATTTTTTCTCGATTTTAATTAAATTCTTAGTTTCTAATTTCTTGAAGTTGAATGAAGTACGAAATATTTTCTCAAAAATGAAAAATCAGTACTTTCGTCGACTTTTTTTTTTTTTTTTTTTAAAGAAAAACGCTAGTCCAAAAAGGAAGAAAGAGAAAAGACATGGGTAGTTACCAACTTAACCGGGCTAACCCGACCCAAGGAGAACGGGCCACCACTCCAATTCGAAATCAGAATATTTGATAGTCGCTGCGTAGGAAACACTCGGACCGATACAATCACAGTCCTTCAGTTTTATACAAAGGAAGCCAAGAAATTCGCAGCTTTGGACGAACAGGTATCTTCCTTTTTCTCTCTGTTTGGTTGCTGAGAAAACGATAGAAAAGTAGAAAAGAAAAAGTAAACTCTTGAATCCGAAGTGATCTTCATAGGTTGAGATTGAGTTGTATTCCATTAGGATTTATAGTTACTGATTGGTAGTGTAGTATACAATTTATAAAGGACTTCGAAAATAGAATAAACAAAAGTAAAAAAAAGAGTGTAAATTCCTCTTTCTCTAGACTGAGAAACATTTTGCTTCCTTGGTTTAGGGGGAATATGAACAATGGTGATGGGAGACGAGTGAATGGAGAGGCCGAGGAAGATGACGATGAGGACGAGGGAAATGGGGGAGGCCTTGAAGCTTGGGAGAGAGCTTACGCGGATGAGAGGTCATGGGAGGCTCTGCAAGAGGACGAGTCTGGGCTTCTCCGCCCTATTGATAACAAGACCCTTTACCATGCCCAGTATCGCCGGCGCATTCGCTCCCTTTCCTCCCTGGCAACTACTGCTCGTATCCAGAAGGGCCTCATTCGCTATCTCTGCATTGTTGTTGACCTCTCAAAGGTATTATATTCATAACTTGACACCTGTTTCATGTAAATGTAATTCATTTATCAATTATGTAAATTTCTTGTTAATATGATCTGCTAGAAATGATGTATTGGTTCCTATTCCCTGATTGAGAAATCAAAATAGCAGTTGGTAATATGTAGGGTCTCTGTGGTGAATATTGACTTGTAAATTGTGGGATTTACATGAATTTTGCGGTTGGCATTTCTTTTGCTTTGGCTAATGACTGTATCTAGGTGATATAACGTGCAATAGATAGCAATATCTTTCCTACCCTTTAAAAATATCTGATAGTGTCTGCAAACTTCTTCACAGAACCTGAAAGGGTTAAAGTATTATAACTTTTAAGCCTACAACTATACATGGGTTAATTGTGAGCTGAATGATGCTTATAATTGGGCATGCCTTTTAGGCTTAATCATTGGGGAATTGCCTAAACATATGGAAAGCAGGCAGTTCTACCTCCTAAAATCACCAAAAATCTGGCTTATAATTGGGGAATTGCTTTCGACCAATAATGGCAATGATAGATTAGAAGACATGGGTTTATAAGTTTTAGCAGTTCTTTTGATCAATTATCATGCATTGTTTATTCTCTTTTCATTTGCCTGCTTTCCATATGTTTAGGCAGCTGCAGAGATGGATTTTCGACCAAGCCGAATGGTTGTGGTTGCAAAACATGTGGAGGCTTTTATTAGAGAGTTCTTTGACCAGAATCCCCTTAGCCAACTTGGTCTTGTGATGATAAAAGATGGGGTTGCTCATTGCTTAACGGATCTTGGTGGCAGTCCTGAGTCCCATGTTAAAGCTTTGATGGGTAAACTGGAGTGCTCTGGTGAATCCTCCCTACAGAATGCCCTGGATCTTGTTCATGGGTATCTAAATCAGATCCCATCATATGGTCATCGAGAAGTTCTCATCTTATATTCTGCTCTCAGTACTTGTGATCCGGGAGATATAATGGAGACTATCCAGAAATGCAAGAAGTCAAAAATTAGGTGTTCAGTTATTGGTCTCTCTGCAGAAATTTTTATATGCAAACATCTCTGCCAAGAAACTGGTGGTTCATACTCTGTTGCATTGGATGAGGTGAGGTCAATCAACTACTGGGTGTTTAGAGATCAGGACTGAAATGATTTCACTTTACTCAAGGAATTTGAGCAAAAACTGCTATCTAGATGAAATAATAATCCCTAAAATTATTAAAATGACAACTTAGACAGAACAAACAAAAGTATTGGTTTTCATAGAAATCCACCTTGGTCTAAAGAGGTTCAAGAAATTGAAGTTACGATGAGAACTAGTGGTGTTTAAGTGCTCCTTACTGCATTTTTTACCGTATTCATTTATGTATTTTATGCAGGTCCACTTCAAAGAGTTACTACTGGAACATGCGCCCCCACCTCCAGCGATAGCAGAATTTGCCATTGCTAATTTGATAAAGATGGGTTTCCCACAAAGAGCAGCAGAGAGTTCTATAGCAATTTGTTCATGTCACAAAGAGGCTAAGGTTGGAGGGGGTTACACTTGTCCAAGATGCAAAGCACGTGTATGTGAGTTACCCACGGAATGTCGAATATGTGGATTGACACTTATTTCTTCACCCCATTTGGCAAGGTCATATCATCATCTCTTTCCAATAGTACCGTTCGATGAGGTGTCTCCATCACTTCTGAATGATCCACATAACAGATTACCAAGATCTTGTTTTGGATGCCAACAATCTCTTATAAATCCTGGTAAGTAGTTATATAGGGTGTGTATGCAATTCCAATTTCACCTGCCTATTGATCTTCTAGGATTAATAATGCTGAAATTGCATTTGGTAATTGGTGCGCACGCGCACACACACACATTATGCAAGAGAAAGCCCACCGTAGAAAAAAGTCTATATCTTCCTGTCCTGGAGCAAATTCTAGTGTGTCCTTCACAAGAGGAAATTGCAATGCACTTGCTCAGCAGGAATAGCTTGGAGTACATAAAAATATGTAGCTGACTCATATTTGCTCTATACTCTCTCTGTGTTGCGACTTAATTTAAGTATTTTAATATTTTGAAATGGGAGCTAGCCGCTAACTTTGGTACTTTGAAAGCCAAAAACCTTGAAGAAAAAAATTCTTTTAAACAATTATAACATATACTTCCCACAAAAAAATTCATAAAGGACCTGGGAAAGTCTAGATAATTTGGCACCCTTAGGCAAAGTGCTGTAGCAGCCCAATTTGTTTGGGAATAGCATTGAAGGCAATAGGCAGCAGGGTCAGGGCAGTGGCTGTATAGAAGCAAGAACTAGGATGGAATGACTTATTGGACCAATTTTGTGTTTGTGATATAATGATGTGAGAAGAAAGAAAAGAAAAGAAAGAGTACCTCTGTTTTGCTGATGATCTACTAATTTTCTCTGCTGCAACATTGAAATCAGTCCAAGCTATCAAGGATGTGTTGGCTGAATTTGTTGCTATTCAGGTTTGAAGGCTAGTCCAAGTAAAAGCTTGGTGTTCTGCTCTGGGGTGTCTGCTGCTGAGAAGTCTATTTTGCTGGATTGTCTCCATATGGCAGAGGCAGTCCTTCCAGTGTGCTACTTGGGGGTGCCTCTTATTTCCGGGAAATTATTGGCAGCTGATTGTGGGGTTTTAATGGACACGATTTCAGCTTGTATTAATTCTTGGTTGGCAAAGCTTACTTTTGCTGGTAGGCTTTAGCTGATTTCTTTCATTTTATACGGTGTTCAGGTTTATTGGTCCTCCATTTTCACTTGCCTAAATGGATTATCACTCTTTTGGAGCAAAAAATTAATAGATTCCTTTGGTCTGGATTCTATCAAAGCTAGAGCAAAGGTTTGGGTGGAATTTGATTTGTGTTCCTAAGAGGGAGGGGGGGGTTTAGGCTTAAAGAGATTGGAGGATTGGAACAAGGCTTCCATGTTAAGATACACATGGAACCTCTTTGCTAGGGCTGGTTCTTTGTGGGTGGCTTGGGTGAAAATATACTTGCTAAAAAGTAAAAGCTTTTGGCAAGTGAAAATCCCTCAAGTGTGTTCTTGGAGTTGGAGAAAACTCTTGAAGTTGCGTAGTATTACAAAACAATTCATATTGTTTAAGGTTGCTAATGGGGAGAATATTTTTCTTTGGCTTGATTCTTGGCATCCGGATGGGATCCTTCATGATCTCAATGGTCATAGAGTCATATATGATGCAGGAAGCCAATTAGGAGCCAAGCTATCAAGTGTTCTTGTGAACAAAAGTTGGAATTGGCAACCAGCTCACTCTGACGATCTTGTTCAAATTCAGAGCAAGCTGCCCATGGTAGCGATTGGTGATTTTGATCATCCTACTTGGATGTTTTTTAAGCATGGGGTGTACAATTGTGCTGCTACTTGGGATGTGGTACAGCATAAACAGCAACCAATTAGGTGGTGGAGATTAGTTTGGTTCCCCTTGGCTATTCCTCAACAAGCATTCATCTTATGGTTAGCAGCTAGGGATAGTCTCTCCACTGGGGTCAGATTGCTTAGTTGGGGATTTGGAGGTAATGTCCTATGTGTTTTTTGCTGTAGCTGTCTTGAAGATATAAACCATTTGTTTTTTTAATGTATTTTCTGCAAAAGAATTTGTTTGGTAACTGTTCGGAAGTGTTTGTTAATAGATCCTCCAAGTGAATGGGATAATATTGTAGATAGAGGAGTAAAGGATTGGTCTGGTAAGGGCTTGAGAGCTGTTTTATGTAGACTATGCTTGAGTGCCTCTGTTTACAATTTATGGAAGGAGAGAAATAGTATTAGACATGGAAACCATTTACAAACTGAAGAACAAATACTTAAGAGGATTAATTGGGAAGTTAGAAGGAGGATAATGTTGAGGGGTGGGTATCCAAGAAGCAAAGATAATGAAGAATTGTGTAGCAGTTGAGGTCTTCAAGATAGTAAGTTTGGAGGTTCATGATTTTGTTGTGTTTGTATGTTGGGGCTGCTGTCTTGGCTGTAGATGCAGAGGCTGTAATCGTTACTGCATTCAGGTGATTTTGCAGTTTTTACCAATTGATGGTGATCTAGGCTTTCAGGATCAGTCTTTGGATGTTTGCTGCAGAATTGTTAAGATTGTTCAGTCTTAGTATCTGTTTTCTTTTGATGTGTAAAGTTGTTGGCTTATATAGGGGGGTGTATTTTTCTTTCCTACTATATAGTTAGTGTTCAGGAGGCATGTTATTCCTGGAATTTTCTGGCTAAAAAAGAAGCTAGAGTGCATTGTTCATATTGTGGTTTGGGGCTGCTTGCGGTGGTTATGCAGAATTTGCCAGTTGATGGGGTTTTGCCGTATCTTCTGAAGTTTGCTTCTGCATCGTCGAGAAATGTCCAGATTTATTTTCTGTTATCTGGTTTGATGTGTAAAGTTGTTGGCTTCTGTAGGTGGTTTTATAGTTTGGATTTTCCTTACTGTTTAGTTTAGTGTACAGGAGGCATGTTTTGTTTCCTGGAGTTCCTGGCTAAAAATAGGTAGAGTGCATTGTACTTGAATGTTGATATATGAAAGATTTACTGATTCATCAAAAAAAAAAAAAAAGAGAGCTGATATATCTAATATAACCTAAGCTACAGGAATCTTAGAAGAGTTGGATCAGCTATTGAAGTTCTAAAAATCTCTTTTTGTTTCTTTTCTTTTCTAATGACTTTGAATGTACTATATCCATGTCCATGTGATATATGTCCGAGCGTATTATGCTTACCCATTTCTTTTTAAACTGATTTTGACACAGGAACCCCTAGCCTTCGCGTTGCTTGCCCAAAATGCAAACAACACTTCATGCACAAAAAATTAGAGATATGAAAAAAATAAATAAATAACAATTACATGAAGGAGCCTTATGACATAATCCCCCCCCCCCCTGTTGTAGAGAGAACTTCAACCCCAATGCTTTTGCCAGTCAGCAATTGTAGTGCCAAGCACATGATGTTCCGTATGACCCTCTCCCCCATTAAATACATGAAATAACCACCCCCCCTGTGCAAAAGAAGACAGTTTTCAACACACTTTCTTAAGGCAAGGTCTTTCTTGGTAAGTACTCTAAGCCGCGCCCAGTCCACAAGCACAATAACTGTATGCTATTATGGAAAAAAATCAAAAAGCAGACTCCTGCCGAAGCTTTGGGCGCTGGGTATGGCTCCCTCTCTCCCGACCCTCCCCACCCGCCTCCCTTCCGACACACTGCCACCCGGCGCCGCCCTCCGCAACCTCCTCTAAATAAATTAACCAATAATGGGCCAAATTTAGAATAAGGAGAACGACAGAACCGCCCCATGAAAGAAGAGAAGGAAGAAACAAAGAAGGAAATATGAGCGAGAAGACAGTAATATAATGACGATAACAACATAGGATATCTTTTTTTATGAACATATACCAGATATTGGTCGTAGCTCACAACGTCTATCTTCCCAGAGCACTTTCTCGCTAGTGCTTGTCCATGGGTCTCCAATAATTGCAAACAAATAAACACTTCCATGAGCCTATTAGATTGTGACACTATTCATCTACTTTCTCTATTTTAGATAATGCTTTGCTATTATATTTGTCTGTAGGAGCAGTATGAAATGAGATTAACGCTTCTAGGCTACTATCATTCATACAAGACGCCTATTCAATGCTAAGTGGAGTACAATGCAACTCTTGAACCCTATTCCCTTTATTTACATGCCTTTAGGAACATCCAAGGTAAACCGACAAACCACACTCTCGCCCCCTTACTGTATTCACACAAAACTAAACAAGAGTAATATTCGGTACAAAACACAACTCTCTACACATCATAAACCAACCGCCACAGAAGGCCAGAGCAGAGTCTTTCTTACGATCATATATATCAACGCGAGATACTAAAACCGAAAATCAAACTAAGAACAATTAAGGAACAGTATGTTCTCTGACTGATTCCATGGGAACGCAACACCTATCAAGTTAAGCATTAACGGGGCACCAAACACCTCATCGGAAGAGCTGGGCATTGTGCAATATTTTGATATCTTGCGCAATCAACTCTATCTGCGCAAGAGCGCGGGGTAAATTATCGGCTTGATAGGAAAGGAGAGAGAGAGAGGAGAGAGAAGATTTTTCCATATGACTGTGGTTCAATTATTTATTTATGAGCCTCACAAACCACATATATTGGGGAGACAATGTCATTCCACATGCGACATAACACATCCTTTTGAGCCATGAGAAACTCTTTCTCTTAGGCTACCCACGAGCAAGTATATTGCATCACATAAGTGAAACATCCTAGGAGCGATAGTATAATCCCTTCCAATTTGGTAAGGGGATGCAATGGATATTTGTTTCATTTAACTGTGATATATGAAAAAATAACAACGCCCCCTCTAAAAAAATTTTGTAACCTATGCACACATAGACAACTTTCACTCTATCTTACTACTTATATTAGATGATATATTACAGAACACCCATCGTTACGAAGAGCTAGAACAAACCCTCATATATAAAATTACACAATAATCTGCAGCGATATATCCATTCACAAGCTAGATCTTCTTTGTATGTTAACTTTGTGATATAGCCTGATAATGACGCATTTCCACATTAGTGTCTTAGTCCCAATGCAAGCTAACTGACCTAGAAATCACGCTGTAATCGCCACATACTTGTATTACATCCGTTCCCGTTGTCAGGCGCTCTAAAACAGCTCAAGACAGCTAATTCAAGGATTAGAAAATCCTATTTAAAAAAAACAAAAAATCCATCGATATGGTTTTCCCACCGTTGCAATTAGCTCATTGTGATAAGTAAAAATCGCTAGAAATCCTATGTAGTAAGAAAAGAACACAAAATAGGTCTTGCATCTAACTACCTTTAAATTTTTGACCCGAAATCAGCCCCAAGTTCTGGTGGAGACCAAAAGACGTAAATAACCGCAGAGCGTGAAGTGAAATTAGATCCATTTTGAGGACGAGTTTCAGGCAGAATAGAGGGTTCCTGCCCGGTTGTGGTCCGGCATGTTGATGAGCCTGAAGCAAACAGGCCCCATACGCAAGTATGTGAAGGCCATCTTTCGTAGTTCTCCCTGGACATTTTTATATGAAACCATGAAGAGTATTACGTCAGCCCATATCAATACCAAATCTATTTTTATAAAAAAAATTATTTTTAATCACTTCTCATCGGTTTGCGTGAGCTTACATGAGTCAAATATCAAAACCGTAATAATAAACTTTATTTCGTCCGATTAATAAGCCTAAACCAACTTGAGAAGCTATGCCCACAAAGGTCCAAGTAGCCTTTTCATAGAAGTAGAAGTGAGAAAAGTTTTGTTCATATTAGATGTGGGACAATAAAGTGTTCATATTCTTTTTTTTTTTAATTTCTTCTCTCATTTCTTTTCTTCTCTTCTTTCTCTCTCTCGCAAGACACAATGCTCCTTACTGCAAGGAGCTCATGTTCCCAGCTCTGTGCTGCATCTTCATGAGGGGGTTTCCCCTCATGAAGATGCTTTGAGAAAATTATATATATAATTAGTTTTTAAATTATTATTATTATTTTTATTATTATTATTATTATAAAAGTAATAATTATATATATATAACCCGGTTACCCGGTTAATAACCAGTTTTTCAAAATCAATGACCACAACTGGCATAGTCGGTTGAGGTTATTTTTGGTTTTCCAATTTTTCGATTATCCGGTTATAAGCGGTTAATAACTGCACCGCTTGTACACTCCTAGCCCATGGCCATTGAAGGTGATTTGGCGACCTTCCATTTGACCAAAAGGTTGGCTCGACCACCACTTTAAATTTTTTTAAAATTTTATTTTTTGTATTTTATATTTTTTTTCTTGTAAATGTCACATGTCACAATATGATTGGTGTTGACGTGGGTTAATGTAGCACTATAACAGTTTATGTTAAAATTTTAGATGGAAGTTGAGTGTAGGGACTTATTTGTATTTTTGGATTTGGCTTAGGTGTTGTAGTTTTTTCACTGTCCAATTTTAATTTTACTCTCTTTTTCATGAAAAACTTAAAATTAAATCTAAACCATTGAAAAAACTACAACACTTACGTTTTAGTTTTCTTACAGCACCTAATCTAAATCCTGTATTTTTGCTTACCAGATAGAGTTTCTAGCCAATTTTTGTATCCCAATGAGCTAGTTGCAACAAGAATTGACTTTCTTTTTTTTTTTTTCTAAAAATTAATTCAAGATTTGAATGATATATGTGGGAATGTAAATATAAAGACGATACTACTTAGTTCCACATTGCTAAGTAAAGAGTTGGACAATGGCTTATAAAATGCTTAAGCTACTTTGAAAGTTAAAGTACTCCTTTGTGGGTGAATTCGAAACAAACTGATAGTTCATAGGGGCAAGTTTCAATGAGTCAAAGTTTAGAGTTATGAGTGCAAATGAGGTAATAGTTTGGGGGGCAAAGAATAATTTACCCTATTTTTTTTAGATAATATAAGTATTTGTATTATCCAAAATAAATGAAACAATATACAACAATATTTAAAACAAGCATAAAGGTGGAAGATACCATTGAGCATATAGCATACTACTTTCTAAAAGAAAGAAAGAAAGAAGATACAAACTCTTACAATGGGAGAAGGTAGGCTAAAACGAAATCACAAACTAAAGGAAAAACTTATGATTTGCCTCTCTTCCATCTTCAAATTCTTGATTTTAGCAATAAGCTTACGCATATTCTCCTTTCTACTAGCCACACAAATTGCAGAAGAGCACGGAGTCGGTGGCAAAGTCAGGATTTTGGTTCACAAGGAGCAAGCCTTCTTTGATTAATATACAATTTTTCTTGTTTTCAATGCTTAGCCCCTCTCTTTGGGAAATTTTGACGATGAATATTTTTTTTTATTTTTGTGTTATCTTATTCGTTTGGTTTCAAGAAAATGAGTGTCTTGTATTAGACTAACTATGGTTCTCGTTTTATTCATTTATTGTAAGATCTAAAATTCGTTTCTTTCTTTTTCTTTTCTATTGTCTTTTTTCACTGAAATTGATTTTGTTGTTTTTATGCTCTTGCATTGTGAATGATCATTTGCTCGAATTTGATTAAATAATTGGTAGTAGTTAGACCGAAGCATTTAAAGTGTATTGTAGTGTCACATTCTGTAGGGCCCAGACAAAAACTCCAAGCAAGGCCCATCCACGGGCCCAGGCACACACATATAAAATTCCCATGGATAAATTTACTAATCATCCAAGGGAATTGGGGGACTCCTGTAGGGCCTAGGAATTACTTAAGGCCCATGTCGCCAGCCCACAGCCCAAAAGAATACCAAAGGGTTTAGGGTGTCATATATATATAAACGATCAGGTATTATCTCACACACAACAACTATCTCTCTCTCTCCTTCTCCTCTCCTCACCTCTCCATCTGACTTGACCATCGGAGGGAGCCACTGGCAAGCGCCAGTGGCCACTCTAATGGCTTCTTTCTATTTTGCAGGCGGAACTCCTCTCCGGCAACGGCGCCAACTGTAGATGTCCAGTTTTCCACAGTGGCTCAGGCCGGTTGTTGCCAGGATCACCATCTCTTTTGCCGGACGCCGGTGTCATACATCCTGACCTACTAGAATCGCCATCTCTATTTCCGGTCGCCGATGCCACGAATCTCGACCCGCCAGAATCGAATAAGCAAGTCACCAACACGCCTCTCCATGTGGACAGCACAAACAATAATTCCCATGGATAGACTTACTAATCATCCAAGGGAATTGGGGGACTCCTGTAGGGCCCAGACAAAAACTCCAAGTAAGGCCCATCCACGGGCCCAGGCACACACATATAAAATTCTCATGGATAGATTTACTAATCATCCAAGGGAATTGGGGGACTCCTGTAGGGCCCAGACAAAAACTCCAAGCAAGGCCCATCCACGGGCCCAGGCACACACATATCAAATTCCCATTGATAGATTTACTAATCATCCAAGGGAATTGGGGGACTCCTGTAGGGCCTAGGAATTACCTAAGGCCCATGTCGCTAGCCCACAGCCCAAAAGAATACCAAAGGGTTTAGGGTGTCATATATATATAAACGATCAGGTATTATCTCACACACAACAACTATCTCTCTCTCTCCCTTCTCCTCTCCTCACCTCTCCATCTGACTTGACCATCGGAGGGGGCCCACTGGCAAGCACCAGTGGGCCCACTCTAATGGCTTCTTTCCATTTTGCAGGCGGAACTCCTCCCTGGAAGGCGGCCTGAGGCCACTGTGGAAAACTAGACATCTACACATTCGATAAAGAATGTTTTGTACGCAATTGAAAAATCTTATCATTTATTGGTCTACTTGTTTGAAATGAAATTACTTGTGCCTTCCTCATTTTTGAAATGTGAAATTCTATTATTTGGATATTTGATGTTGTTTCCAACAATTTGGGGTCTTAATTTTATTTACAAATTGTTACCTTTGGCTTAATATATGTTAACTCCAAGCAACTTAAATGGTGGGCATTAGGCCTCATTAGTTAGGCTTCGACTAGAATTACTGAACTTATTCAAAAAGTGCAAGTTGATGTTGGTTGGGCAGCTTCCCAAATTATGAAGATGATGTTACTGTTGCAGACATGAGATATATGCTCGGTGGGACATTTTTTTTTTTTTTTTTTTTCAGCCCACTTGGTTAAAAGGTTTTTAAGTGGGCCAGAGGGGTCATTTGTCCCCTCTCACCCCTAGCTCAGTTGTTGCACGGATTTGAGGGGTTGGGCTAACTTTCTACTTCTATTTCTTGTGTTCGATTTTCTTCATTTACCAAATTTACCTTTAGAGGCATCGAGGTAAGGAGACGTGTTTGAATTTTATTCTCATCAAAATCTTGACAATTTATTTTTAGAACATTGAAATTTAAATGTCACCAATTCTAGTGAAAATTTGTTGTCGTGTTATCAATCCTTATGAAACCCTATTTTTGGCTTTAAAAAGTGACTAGGCTGGATCACTTTTTTTTAGAAAAAAAAAAAAAAAAATTTATCTGAGATGCATAATTGTATTTTCAGTCATTTTTGACAAAAATGTTAACGGATGTCTCGAATTTAGAATGAGCTTAAACTCAAGTCTTAAATCTATCAAATTGAAAATTTGGATCTTAAAGTCAAAATGACAAAAAACACAAGGAATTTGTGACCTGATTTCCTTGATTTTATGAGGACGAGAGAGGAGGTCCCATTTGACTATAATTGTTTTCTTTCTTTATAAGGATTGTTTCACCTAACTAATATGACGTTGTTAGGAATCATAATGGCCTACAAAATCCAATTTGTTGATATTTTACAATTTTAATAAAAGTTGTTTAATTATATGAGATGTGCTTTGGGCATAATGTTATTCATTTGATGAATATAGTCAATGGTTGTATTTAATGTGATTTTAAAGGTGCATACAATGAGATTGATGCACATATGTAACATCCCGCTTAAGAGAAATACGAAAAAGAAATAAAATATGAAAATATAGTGTAGTAAAAATAAAGAGAATTTATCGTGTAAATAAATAATGAGAAATTAAGCTTATAGGTGTTCAATCGTTAGAGAAATTGACAGTGGATGTTCCTTTTTAATTAATTAAAAAAATTAAAGGTAACTTTAATTAATCGAACTTGATGTCTGATTGATCGAAATTGAATCTACATGTGGCAGAACCACGCACCTAAGTAGGTGAGAGCTGGCCCACATTAAACGGGTTTGACGTACTCCGATTGATCAAACAGAAGAATAAGCATGCGAGCAAGTGCAATTCGGTGCGCATTTAATGCAAGCTGACACATTTCGATCAAATGTACTCTTTTAGGTCGTGGAAGAGAAGTCTAAAAAATGCCTAAGTGAGGAGAAATTTCTAATTTTCTCTAACTTTATTCGAAAGACCCCCCTCCCCCCCTTCCCCTTCAAGGCTTTGTGTTGAAAGTATTAGATTTGGTTTTTGGATTGAGTTTTTGAGTGAAGTTGTTGTTGACGTTTTGTTTTGAAGTTTGATGGAGGGTGGTATTGTACACATGAGTTTTTTTATGGAGCGTTTGGATGTGTTGGTTATGTTGTCGTGAGGAGTTTTTTTTTTTTTTTAGATTTGAGTATGGTTTTAATATCGTTGTTGTGTTGTTTTTGACGAAGAGTAGGGTTGATGACGTTTTGTTAAAAGATGGGGGGATTTTTGATACTTTGTTCTATGTTGTTGTTGGGTTGGCAATATGGAGTGAGGTATGAAAGAGGAGAAAAAGTGGAGAGAGATAGACTTTTTGAGGTGTTTTCATACAGAGAAAATGATGAATTGTAAGTTAGATCGAATTGATTGAACGAGGAACAAAATAGTTTAATAACTTTGACCAATCCAACGAGAGACAAAAAAACCCTATTTTTCTATATAAGTTTAACATCACGGCAAGTAATAATTAGCATGTCAATCACCGATACTCTGTAAAAGTAAAATTAGACACCCAATATAGCACAATGCAACCACATTGAAGTACGTTGAGAAAGTGAGGGCTATCATTTGTGCTACCCATTACAACTGTCTTGTGCCCGGTCATGATCCATCAAAGATGTGTTTTTCCAATTAGTTTAAACAGCTTGTAGCCACAGGATGTACTAAAATGCCCCAAGGGACACGACAACCCTAGATCGTACAGAATCAAATGTACAATATCAAGCCAAGGAGGAAGGGCCATAGCAATTAGACAAAAGAGTAGAAAAGAACGTATTTTATAATAGCATTTTCAGCTTTATTATACAGAGTATAGAAAGAAAAAGTACTATATGACAGCATATGGCAATTAAGTTGGTTTAAAAAAGGTCTTTTATGTGAAGGTTAGCTGGCAGATAGGGTTCGCGAGCCAATTTTGGGGCTAACCTATTGGGCCAAAATTCAGCAAATTCTGAACCCATAGCCCAATTTGAATTTGAAAACACAAAAAATAAATTAAATAAAATAAATAAAATAAAGACTAGGCAATTTAGTTAGAGAATTTTATTTAAATTTAGACTAGCTGATTTCTCGAATTAGAAAAGAAATTTGTGAGCTTGTTCTAGCTTCATTGGGAAGCACCGCTACCTCGAATCTGCCACTTTTAGATTTCCATTTAGTTATTTTCAAGTATCTTCCATTATTATTTTTCAATTTAAAAAAAAAAAAAAAAAAAGAGATATTTATTACAATCAAAATTCCTCCAAAAATATTATGCAGCTCGTTACGTCTCACCATCATGCACCATTTATTTCGGGATCAGTCTTTCTTTTTCCTTTTCTAGCATTTGGTCTTATTTTGTCAATTTTGAATTCTTGATATAGAGGACGCCCCGGTGACCCACCAGGTAAGCATAAAACCTAACAACAAAACCTACTTGTAAAAGACAACAAAAGTTGGAAATAGGAAGAAGAAAGACTCCCAAGTAAAAAGATCAATTTGAAAATTATTAATTTTTCTATAAATAAGTGAAACCAAATTAACATTTACATGCTATTTGCTCTCAATATAAAACAGAGACAAAAAGGCAGATATGTGTGTTTCTAAGGGAAGCTACACCCCGTCTACATCCAAAGGTTTTAAACCAATGGATAAAACAAAATGACTATCGGCTGTACAAATTACCAGCACTGGACCTGCAGTCTCCATGGAGAATTGAACAGAGAAGCATGAACTAAACCTGATAAAGCAACACCCCATTAGAAACACAGTTCAAGTAGAAACAGAGACAACTGGAAATTATATACAAGACGGTAACTTACCAATTGTTAAAGAAAGAAAAAAATTCTGCAGGTGCCAGCACAGTTTTTTCACAAGGCAATAACAGTTTTTCTGTGTTGTTCCACTGTGGATGCCTTACACCACATCTAAAACTTCCACTCCATGCTAAACAAATGTTTGTCGGCTTTCTTTGGCTACTAATACTGAAGTTGGGCTTAAGCGACAAAATCATATGTTTTCTATCACCAGAAAAAGTTCAAACGTGGACAAAATATGGGCCCAGTTTCCCTATTCCGAGTCCGACTCAATAGAAAGATACAATCGCGGCCTCACAGAACGTTTCTGGCGAGGAAAAGGGAAAGGGCTAGCTGATCTTTGTCTACTTGATTTGTCAGATCTATCTTCGTTCATACCAAGAAGCAAAGAAGCTGCATTATGGAGAACAGAACAATCAGCCAAAAAGTCTTTAAAAGAAAAAAATAAAATGGCAAATTGAAGAGGGGAAAGGCAACATTCGAGATCTCCAAAATCAAGTCCCGACACAGTGCATTTACATGCCTATGGCTGCATTTAAGACAGGATAGTTTCCTGGGATGTCCAGGCTGAACGATTGCACCACACTCACGCAAACAAAGTAATAATAATAATAAATAAATAAACACTCATGTTGTATCCAGATTTCAGAACCTGGCTTTAAATCCTGAGAAAAATGTGTAGGAAAATTTCCAAAACTACTAGAATAATCATTCGATCAAAGACACCAGTTAGATACACAACAAAACCATGAACGCTTGTATAAAGGATCAAGCATGAAGCATCCTCCAAACTCCCTATCAGTACGTGATCTCATAAATTAGAGCAAAAGCTATAGCAATTCAAAGTCAAAGTGGGAACAAACCAGTGTCAGCCAAAGAATTCAAGCCATCTTCTCTGGATGGTATTTGTCTAGAATTCAATCCATTTGGAGGCATCGTCTCACCATTATTGCCACCGACACCACCCCCAAGACTAAGAGAACACCAATCCTCAGTACCGACACCATTTGACACATCAGCCTGATCTCTCATATCATTCTGTACTGATGCAACTGAAGGCCTTGTGGGAAGAAATATTTGAAGTGCGGGATCGTCCCCAGCAAATGCCAAGGGATTATCAACCAAACCATCAAGAAAATCGGCATCGGAGCGACCAACAGAAGGATCTGGGACTAGGGTACCAGACCCAATGGCATTCTCTGGAGCCAATGTGTAGCCATTCATTGAGGTGGAACAATTCATAGAACCATGCTGCAAATCGACTAAGCCATCTGGCACATCTGCCTCAGAGCTAAACAATTGAAAACCTGGTCCTGCTTGAGTTCCAGGAGGTGGAGGCCAGAGAGGAATCCCAAATTCATCCCCATTGGGATTAAAAATATCCAAGCATGAACTGCCACCATTTCCAAGAGCGGGATCTTCTGGATATGTTTCAGTGATTCCGTGATGGGGAACAGAAAAGGTTACCCCACCAGCATTACTTTGATTGTTCTTGTAGACAGTTCCAGAAGACATTATTATGTCATCCTCTCCATCCGAGTCACTAAGAACAATAACTTCAGCACTTCCAGATGGAGCAGAGGGATTTCGTCCGGGAAATCCATATCCTGAATCAACATTTAGAGAAGAATCCATCTCAATCCCATTGTTGGTAAAAGAGTCAAAATTTCCACCTCCATCCTGATTTACACTTTGATCTTCACCATCCCTACCACTTCCGGTGGCACTGCTGCTCATTGGGATAACTTTCTGTTCATGGTTTTCAAACTTTTCTTGTAATCTATTATCAGAAGAGGTGTTAAGATCTTCGGGTCTACTGACTTCCCAGAAGCCATCACTATTCTTCCTTATTCCAAGTTTCAAACCAGTATGACCTTCTGAAATACCTTCCTGTTTGATCTCCTTCAACACTTCCACTTTTGGTTTAACTTCTGTATCAGGGACACAAAGAGTACCATCCGGAAAATGCCAATATGCAAGATTCCCCAGATCCCTCCGTTCACTTTCATTTTTAGTCCTTACACGCCAAGATCCATCAGGCTTCACCTCAATCTCCGTTACATCTTCTCCACAATGCCTTAACTGCACCAAAATGATAAAATAAACCATGTTTGTTAATGCATCTCTTCAAGACTTCTATGACAACTCTAGCTCCAAATAGCACAGAAAAGGTACTACCATAGTTGTAATCTGATTGAAGTAAGGGTCAATAATGATATTCTCCAATGCATAGTTCTTAAGACAAATGGGGCATTGCCACTGCAGCCAAAAATCCAATGCTCAATTAAACACCTAAGTCATTATAAAAGGACAAAATGAACAAACTCTGCATTACGTCTTGAAGCTTGCCTTTCTAGAACGTTGATTCATTTCCACAAAAACATCAAGATCAAAACAACCCATGTGAGCACAAGGTTTGAATCTTCCAGCAACCTTCATTCTCGAACCACTCATCTAGAAATTACATGAACAAGTAAATACAATCATATTAAATCCAAATACAAATAGCTGAAACCTTGGAATCAAGCATTGACAGCATTACTTAGCAAGAAAGCCTCTGCCATTCACTTGTAGTTCACTGTACTAAAGAAAACACTCCAACCCAATTCACAATAGATATATGAAGAATTATATTTAGTGTTTTGTATCAGAAAATCTTCAAACATTTTCATGTGCTGCAAAACTAAATGATCATAGCAGTATATTCACACTATATGCATACAAGAGTGCTTGAAATTAAAGGCAAAAGGCAGGGAAAGGGGCTAGTGTATTGACCAGCCAAAACCAAATGGTCATAGCAGAAATACGATCCCAATAACTGCTGCCAACAACCAACATATTCAACTTCATGTTTTTTTTGTACCACGTGGAATTAAAGGCAAAAAGCCATGGAAAGGGGCTTGCGGAATAACTCTATATTCCATGTGGCACTACTACTTTTCTTTTCTTGTACCACTACCAGTGTATTAAGCATGCAGCAAAAAGTTATAATTAAAATTATATACAGAAAAAAGAAGTTAGAAGTCCTTTTTAATCATTCTAGATTTTGCAACAGGAAATCCTCAGAAACGTTTTTAGTAGTTATGATACAAAATAAAATCACATGGTATCAGCTTATACAGTTCTCAAGATAAAGGAATGAATATAATTATTACACTACATTAATTTCTCCAATCAATTGGGCTGCTTCTTTCGGAAAACTTTACAGAAACATTTCAAACTACTTTGCATGCATTAATTGTGGTAAGAAAAAGAAAATTGATGTTTTGATTGTTAAGCTAATCACAAAACAGAAAGGGAAAAGTGCAATTTAAGAACTAACAGCATACTAAATGCTTCCTAAATAGTTTAAATTAATTTAGAAGCTTGCTACAGTTGAAAATCACCAATTTTATAAAGAATCAATAGAAATTGAATGAAATTACAAACAAATTGCTCCTTGACTGTATAGTTAACAGAAAAAGCTAAGAACAAATCATTGCTGACATATTGTACACTATCAAAAATGAAAGATTGACTCATTTGAAAAACTTTTTTTTAAATATAATTGAGATAAGGCACTGACACAATGTTCAAGTATGCAATTTAATTAATTAGCCAACCAGAAAATTTAAGATACCTTTTTTTTTTTGATAAGTAGAAAATTTAAGATACCTCTGGGAAGAGAACTATATGTTGATGCTTAAAAAAAGAGCCCTTTTTTTAAAAAAAAAAAAAAAAATCAAAACTGTGAATGAAATAGTTAGTCTGCAGCACATACACTATAGTTAGTTTGCACGCAGCTACATGCCTAATTTTAGGCATTTCACAAATTCTAGAATGTGACTTACTGGACAACGTAGACTGACGCCAAAAAAATCCGCAACAACTTCCAAATCACTGTCACTGTCAGCATTATCTGTAGTTGTTCCACCACCAACACATCGACAAACACGAGCAAGAGCATCTTCAAAATGTTCACCATCAGACTCTTTGGGAATCAAGTTAAGAATCTAGACAACAAAGGGAAAATAACATAACCTCAGATACTAACAGAGAAATTTATGGTAAATTCCCAGTAACAAGAAGGTTGACTCAAAAAATTTTTAGCAATGACTAGAAGCATGTAGCAAAAGAATTTGAAACTTACAGCTAAATTATTCATACCAGACAAAACAAATTCAGAAAAAACATTTCATTAAACATTATTTAAAGCAAAACTATGGGTGGGCATCAGTGCACATATTCTGTGATGCAAATAATGAAGTCAGAATTCATATCAAATAAAACCTCCAAAGTCTACCCCAAAACTAAATGCGTTATTCTCTCTCGTCCTCAAGCATATAGTGCTGCAATTATCAAAAGTAGATACCACGATCTGTGGATAAATGTAAAATTATCATATTCAACGTCGACATGGACTCAGTGTCCAACACAATTTATCCTCAATCCCTTATTCGATGGAATTACTATATGATGCTCATGATTACCAATTTCACTTGCACATAAACAAGCCAAAGGAAGAGAATGATTAAAACAAGAAATAATAACACCTTCCTTTTAGAACAAACAAACAAAAACCAAATATCATAATTAGTATACAATGGCAGATACTTCCAAGCACGGGCAGAATGATTGCCACATTTGTTAGTGTTTGATAAGGCTACTGGAAAATGCGTCCCTATGAGTTACACAGCCAACAAGACAATATGAAACCAATGAAGACATAGAAAAACTAATCACAATCAAATAGCGCCAGCACTAGTTCCAAAGCACCAGCAAACCTTCAATACAAGGTAAGAAATAATTATCAATCAAAGGCTACAACCTGAACATGCTTTGTCTCATTGAAAGTGGAGCAATGCCAAAAGCATAACTGTCTGCAAACAGCTATAGCAACAAGAATCAGAAAACAAACATAATGATTTTTCTTGCTTTCCTTTTAACTAGTTTTCTTGCCTTGATTTGTATCAATTGGTTCTGGCATGACCAGATGCTTGCAACAATTGAGATGCCAGATTAAATCAATCCACTATTAGAGATGAAGTAAGAGAGAAGAAAGCTAGCAAACCCAAATTTCACTGATCTGATTATAAAATAGAAAGGCAATGACCCAACTACACATTAATGCAATATACTTGGGGAGAGCGGAATGCTAAGAGCTTTCAAAATCAATAGACTTCGGTGAGAGAGCTGGAATGACTATGTTCAAAGCGCATAATAGTTTGCTTTTTCTAGTTTTTCTGATTTTTTGGATTGTTGTTCTTTTTCTCCTTAATAGGGAGTTTTTCTTGTATTCTTTATGTGTACTGTGGTTGCACCCCTCTATGCTTTTCTAATGAGATTGAATTATTTATATAAAATAAATGCAACCCCCCCCCCTCTCTCATCAGACACTACTAAATCATATGCTTGATGAATATTGATGATCAATGCATCATACATGCAATTCCTAAATCAAAGTGCACAAAATGCACATCACATCCCTAATCTCATTTCAAGACAAATGACCATGAAGTTCTCTAGCACATCATTCCAATAACAAAATCCACCTTCGAAATTCCATGAGAACAGAATTTTACAGGACTGCATAGTAATTTCCTTTTCCATTACCAAAAGACATAACCAAAGGTACTCAAAAAGTTTTATAGACTACGGTAAATTTTTTTTTGATAAGTATACGGTAAATTTTATAAATCCAAACATCTTCAAGCAAAAGCAAAGCTACCTGTTGAACACTTCGCCGCTTTACAATTCGAACACCTAAACAGAAAATGCGAGCATCACATCCTGATAAGGCAATCTTATTAATTCCGTCTTTTGTGAATTGTGTGATCTGACAAAAAAAAGTAAACCAGTAAATTAGACAATGAACTTTTAAGGAAAAAACCACGATAAAAAATAGCAATCTAATAATTCAGATATGTGGACAGCTGATGCACACACAGGATTACACAGCAGATATGTGGAGAGCTGATGCACACACAGGATTACACAGCAATCTCACAAAAATTAAACACATCAAGTAGGACCACAACTAAGATGTTGACAACTACAAGAAAAAGTCTATCGAAGTAGAGGCAGAAACTCACAATTGCACCATCATCACGACCATTAGCTCCAAGCAGTTGCGAGCCAGGTCTATTGATAGGACGAACAGCCACACCTGTAAGTGATTAAGAAAATATACAAGACAAGCAAAAGTTTGGTTTTAAATACAAACTAAAGCCACAATCAGTGGTCAAACACTAGTGCAAAAGTTTCGCCTTAATCACCATACCATTGACCTGAAGATCTGCATATTGCGGCCACTGCATCCTAAATGGAACCTTGTCGTTCAGAAGCATACACCAAGCCTAAATGACAATTTCGTTATGCACAAATCAACACATCTATAACTGAACAGGTTGTAGGTTCAACATTCATCATTTTATGCATACAACTGTAATTTTATAAACTAACCAACCTGAACATCATATTCTTGTTTTGACAATAAGTCCCTATCCACCCTGTTAAGTTGAAATGTTTTCTCCAGACTTTGCACAGGGTTTGTTCTGCACAATTTACAGAGGATCAAGACAAAAAGTACAAAGCCCAGATGTATTTTCAAAATCTAGTTGTAGTTAGATTAATACATGAATATACAGGAATGAAAAGTGTGCTTTTCTATGCCTGTGTGAGTATAAATGGATTATGAAATAATTAGTTAATTGGTTGAGTAAATATCCACTTCATTACCCAAAACCAATTTGTCAGCCCAAACCTAACAAAGTCTTCCTTCCAAACAACACTACCAAGTGGCGCAAATACAACTAGAAAAGACAGGATCTTCCAAAGAACCACATAACAAAACAAAATTTAAAGATTGAAAACACCATACTGCTTACAGCTGTTTGTCCCACAAACACCATTCATTTATCAACCTATTGGCAGCTAAATATACAGTGGTAACAGGGAAGTGATGATAACAAGTGAAGATAGCTTTAAACTCTTGGGAAGATGAGAAACCATTTCACGAAGCCAGAATTAATCCCATCTTTCATTTTTTCTCAGAAATCCAGCAACATATATAGGATAAAATCATCAATTCTTAAATTCCAAAACAGACCACAGTTAGACCTCATAGTTCGCTTAGCTCAGTTAGCAAAATTATTCAGGCATTAATAAATATAAATATTTAAAAGGCAGAACTTAAATGATTCATGATTATTCCAAAAAGATTATTGTGCCCCGGCAAAAACCAAAAATCTTTAGTAGAACAAGTTTCTAAACTAAACCAAATGTCTAGTCCAGCAAAACACCAAATGTCTAGTCCAGCAAAACAACTGTCTACACAGCGCAATCCTCTTTCTTTTCAACAATTAAATCAAATTTTTATTTCCAGCTTTCTCCACCAACAAACCACCAATAATTACATAGCTTCAAGCGGAAGGATAAAAAATGAGTTTCATATTCAGAAGTAGAGGAAAAACAGCCTGACCCACTCACCCATCAGTTGCAATATTTGTAGTAGTCAACTTCATAGGATGTAAAGGACTTGCCACCGTAACATAAAAGCTGTACACAAATAAACACATCAGAAATAGAGTCCCAAAAAGTTCATAAAATGCAAGTTATATACCATAAGGAAAAAAAAGAAAGAAATAGATTATGCACCTAACAACTTATTGCACAATGAGGGATGGGCATTTAATAAAATGAATTTTAACAAAAAATAAATACTAAAACCAGATAAAAACTTTAGAATGACAAAAAACCTCAGAAGGCTTATGACACTATTGACTATGATATATCATGCTGCAGTTTAGGACAAGGCAAGTACAAGCAAGCTCAAAAATTGTCAGAACTAAAACAGAACTCTTAATCAAATGCCTTAGCCTAGTATTCCAAACAGTTCCACTTCCACATCACCAATTCCAAAACCAATACCTTACCCGTTCCTTTCAATAAATAACAAACCACATCATTATCTTGAATATCACTTACCTCTCCTTCATCCATAGCACATACCAACCTTAACATTATCTTAAGATAAATAATAGAAAAGGTTCAAATTGGACATCAATACATGGTAAGTACTGAGTTTCCCGCTCCCAACCATTTTTTCCTAAAATTTTGTAGTGAATCGCTTACATTACAGACATCAGATCAAACATCATTCTCACGCCTAGGGCATGTATAAATCGAACAATTTTACTATTTTGAGCATGCAGCCAACGTGAGTTGAGAGAACCACAGATCCATGCATCTTCAATTTACTATTTAAGCAAAGAAAAAGGCAAGAGAAAAGGAAACAATGGTAATGACAACAGATCATATAAACATTTTTTCATTTCAACAAAGCTTTGAACTCAAATCCTCCACATCATTTTCAAGGAACCATGAATCAGAATTTGCCTGTCAGCTCCACCTAGAGTGATGACATCCCCTAAATCATCGGTCATTTTGTTCTTTCTACAGCCTCTAGCTATTGAAGCCAAACATCTTGTTCTAACATGCATAACAGCCTTAAAGCCATCACATAAACTTTAACTTTCATTGACAAATTAGAACCTCTGCAATTTATCTATTGCACACCACTATTTTTGGCAATATCAACTCTGAACAGCCTAATTATTAGGCATTAATGGGGCTTTTGGATAAGGGAAATCCTAAATGATTACAACGTTTGATTGCACTTAAGTAGAGGAAATCCAGATACCCAAGAGAATGTGGATTCCCTCCAAACTGTCTTTTGCTGGGAATGTAGATTCTCTTCTAGAAAGATGGGAATCCCCACAATCCCTTGGCTTTGGAAATGTTTTCTTTCTTTTAAATGACAAAATGCCCATATTCCCTTGCTCATACATTTTTATTAATAAGGCATTAAACTGCCTCTCATGAGCACGCTACACCACAATCCTCAATCCTTACAAAAAAAACTTTTTGATGCTACTCTTTGGTTTTCTTTTTTATTTTTTTTTTATTGGATATTGTTATGGTTATACAAAAAAAAAAAGTTTGACTATGTGATAATTTTGTTATGGTTAGTTTTTGAAAATGCTATTTTTAGGGTTTGATTGTGACCATTTGTAAAATTTGTATATAAAAGTGAGGAACTATTTTATTTCACAAAAAACGAAAATGAATAGGTTTTATTTGATTATAGATGAAAAATAAAGAAAATAAACCAAATAGTATAACCAGTTTATATATTGGGAAATACAAGAAAAACCACGATTTATATATAGTTTTTCTTCCCCTTCATTTTTTATTTAAATTTTAAATAATTTTGTATCAAACAGCCTTACGCACTTGAAGAGAGAAACATAAAGATATTTTGGGAAGAATAAATAATTCTTATAGGATGCCTAGGCTAAGAGTAAATCAAACATGGGAATCTTATATTCCTGAGAATCCCATCAGATTCCTAATCATTCCCAAGGATTTAGTCACCTTCCTAGGAATCCCGACACCCAGGCATCACATTGCTGGGAATGTAGATGTCCGGGGTATATTAGATTCCACGAACTAAACACCATGTAACTATAACATCTGGTCTAAAGATTTATGACCTCGTCCTAATAAACCTGTGCTTTCAACCAAGAAACAGAGTTACTGCATTGGAAAATCCCCATTGTTCTATGTCCCATCCAGCTTTTATGACCACACGAGAAAGTTATTTTTGTTCAAGCTAACAAAAACCCTACACTCCGATTTAAAAATGACTTGAAAAGTTAATTGAACAATGAGAAGCATATAAACAGTTCTGCAGTCAAATGAGATAATACCACAATGATATGAAGCAAAATGAACCTTTATACTCGATCAATAATACATCACAGCATTATAGAATATAAGTGATGTGAAAGGATATAAACTACAACTCATAATTATACTATCACTACAGATCAGAAACTATAAAAATTTATAGAAGGTAAAGAACTAATGCATGCACATATATCAGAACATGAATTCCCAAAAACAATAATACACATGAGTACTTAGCCCCTTTGATAGAGGTATGAGGTAACATGCCAACCATGCCCAGCAAAGAACAAGAGATACATACGGGTCAGCACGACTGAGTCGACAGAGTTCACAATAGAATAAGTCAGGAACTGGGGGATTGCCTTCCATAGGTTTCTCTGGAAGTATAACACAACCAATATGTTGCCACACATGGCATCTCGGATCCTCGCACTGCCAATTAAAAAGTAAAAAAGAAAGCGCAAAAAGCATTGCCAATTAATTTAAGATCTTAGGAGGAATTGTTAACAATAAATCACTGTGAATGAGATTGCACATCCATTGAACTTAACCAAGCATCCAGAGAGAAGAAAAGGCATCAACTATGTAGTTTACCTTGATCATTGACTCCGACTCCAAGGAATTCCCACAAAGACAGCGAACCTTTGTATCTGATTGACAGTGCTCGTCGACTTCCCCTTTGACTTTCACATTACTACTATCGGAGACACCCTGTCCCTTTGATGCTAAATCAGGAGCCCCAGAGACCTGCATTTTTCTGGGAACGAAAGATACGTGCATGTCAAAGATTGGAAAGTGGAAAAAAAAAACAGTTAAAGCATGCCATTTGAGCAGACAGAAGGCATTATGAAGCACGTACAATAAAATTATAAGTAGAAATAACACAAATCAAATAAGTAGGATAACTGTGAGAATGTCACACCATAGAAGTTTACAGAATTAAAAACAAAGTAAATCAAAATGAAAAGCACATCATTAGTAATACACCAATCAAATCATGAAGAAAGATATATAATATACAAAACACAAACCTATAAGTGTCATCTACTAGTTTTGCCACCTGTTCCTTTCCAACAGCATTCTTCTTTGCCCACATTTTGAAATCTGTAAAAAAACATAACATTAACACTTACAATTGTTACCAAAGCTATCAAAACCAATTCACATTTAGAAACTATGGAACCTAAGTACAAAACCAGAAGAATATAAGTGCATATGCAAGAACTAACATGATTCAAAGGTATTCCTAAACATTACAGATAGAAACACGCAGGTATTCAACTCCCACCACCAAGAAAGAAAAATGGCACATCAATTCGAAACACCAGAACCAAAGAATCAAGAAACCGGTGAGAAGCAAATTTGGGTGCACGAGCACAAATAACTGATCATTAAGAGTCATTAAGATCCAGAAATGAACGAAGAAAAGGGCTGATGAAAACATAACTTGCATCTATGCCATCAATGGCAATAAATAAGTTTGTTCAAAGAATGAACAGATAACAACCTTGCTAGTGAAAAAACATATAATTTGACAAAATAAAAAGTGAGCACTTAGGGGGGGGGTTAGGAAAAGAACATGCAAATCTTAGAAATGTATTCTCTTTCACTGGGCTTTACAATTGCTATAGTGTAACATTTTTCCACTACATCTGCAATGACATTAGAAAGAATAATAAAAAACTTGAGAAAAAGAGAAGCACGTAACCATCAAATGAGTATAGTGGAAACAATTTTTTTACCTTGTTCATCAGAGAGAATGGCTAATATCCGCTCATAAAGATCCTACATGCAACAAATCATGGACAAATCAAATTCTTTACTTCATCCAATTCAGAAATCTAGAAGAGATGAATTTTGAAGAAATCACTATAATTCATGGGCTCGTAAATCAATAAGCAATGAATAGGTCAAATTTGGGCTACAGTTTTTGCCGATTTTATATCATTTATTTATCAATTAATTCTTTTTAAAAAAAAGCGCATAATAGAGGTTCAGAAAGTGCTATTAAAAATCTTTTTCTTTTATAATTAATCGAAATATCATTAAAAACGTATAGCGCCCTCACTCCCATGTGTACACAAAAAAGTATACAAGAGAAGTCACTTATGTGATAGGGGCAAAAAAAATTAAAAAATAAAAATCATAATAACTAATCACTAAAGGAAAAATATAAATACATGTCCAAAGATACAAAATGTTGAAAAATAAAGACTTCATCTCGTCCAAAGTTCTCTCGCGATCCTCAAAACACCTACCATTCATTTTCTCCATAAACAATACAAAAGCCATAAAAGCACCATCTTCTGCACAACAGCACTCTGAGTGTTGTTGGCAGTCCACCAACAAGCAAACAAATCAACTATTTGCCTATGCATAACCCAAATTGATTGACGGCATTCCAAATGGCACAAACAACCTCACAATGAAGAAAAAGATGGTCCACAGACTCTCCATTCTCTTTATATATATAACACTAATCAATCACAATGACGCGCTACGAAGATTATCCTCGATAAGGATCTATGGCCACCGACCACACAAAACAGGCCACCATCAACGGAACTTTAGTCCTCCAAACACTCTTCCAAGGAAAACGTAAACCATCATGACAATCACTGTAGAAGGATTTAACACCAAACAACTCTCTTTTGGAAGGAACCCACCACAACCTGTCTTCCACATCCAGTCTCATTTTTACAAATACAAGATCCTAAAGAACGAAATAAAGGCAACCACCTCTAAGCCACTCTAGAAAAGCTCACGTTCCCTGGCTGGCACCTCCAGAAAAATCCATGTGAGCGAAACCAAGTAAAACTAGATAGGCATCTTTAAAGGCCATATCCACACATAAACAGATCATCCCCAAATCTAACCTTGGAGCCATCTCCCACTTTGAATCTAGTGTGACTACAAAATTTCCCCCAACCACTCCTAATATTTTTTCATAAACCCACCCCACACGATCCCACAGGCTCACTAAAACAACACCCTCCCTATAAACTTTCATATTTAGAGTTCACCACCACTCTCCACCAAGCCTTTCTCTCAAGCCCATATCGCTAAAGTCATTTACCTAAGAAAACATGATCGAACCACAAGAAGTTCCTAATCCCCAACCTCCCTCAAAGATCGGCATACCCACCTTTGGTCAACTCACCAGATGATATTTGAACTCATCGCCTTACCCACCCCTTAAGAAATCACGTTGAAGCTTTTCAATACGGCTTGCAACACTCGAAGGGAGAGAAAAGAGGGACATGAAGTACATAAGTTGGATAGGGTGCTCTTGAGAAGGGTAATCCTACTACCCTTCAACAAATACAACATTTTCCAACTAGCCAATCGATGTCAATCTTCTCAATAACACCGTCCCAAATATGTTTGGTATAGGATGCCCCCAATGGAAGACCAAGATACTTCATAGGCAAAGACGCAAACCCAAAATCCAAGCCAGCCCAACCCAGCCACACTATCAACATTTCCCACAAGAACCAATTCACACTTGGCTAAGTTCATCTTCAAACCTAACACAGCTTCAAATAATAAAAACAAGCTTTGTAAAATGCAAAGATGATTTGAGTCGGCCTCACAGAAAAAAGCAAGATATCATAAGCAAACAGAAGATGAGAGATATCAACCCATGTGCCCACAAAGAAGCTAGACAACAATCTCCTTTCACAGCAGCTGAAATTAGCCTACCCAACGCCTTCATCACTATGACAAACAACAAAGGAGACAAGAGGGCCTCCTTGCCTCAAGCCACGAGAGCTACTAAAGAAGCATGTGGAGGAGCCATTCACCAAAACCGAAAACCGCACTGAGGAAATACAATAAGCTATCCAAGAGCACCACTTCCCCCCAAACCCCCATCTTCTCAGCATGTACAACAAAAAATTCCAATTTACATGATCATAAGCTTTTTCTAAGTCTATTTTACAAATAACCCCCAAATCTCAATTTGCTATCAAGCATTCATTGGCAATAAGAATAGGATCTAGAATTTGTCTACCTCATATGAATGTATTTTGCGACTAAGAGATCTTCTTCAACAACGTCTTAAACCTGTTTGCCAAAATCTTAGCAATAATCTTGTAAATGCTACGCACCAAACTGATGGGGCAAAAACCCTTGGGGTCGACAGCCCCTGGGATCTTCGAAATGAAGGCAAGGAACGTGACATTAAGGCTCCTCTCAAACTTACCACTAGCATGGAACTCATGAAAGACCTTTATGATGTCCTCTTTTAGAACAACCCAACATACTTGGAAGAACATCAAAGAGTAACCATTGACCCTGGTCACCATTCATTACTTTCAAAACCTCCCACACCTCCCTTTCCTCAAACTCTCTCTCCAACCAACTAGCATCAACCTCATCAATAGAATCAAAGGAGAGATCGTCCACCATAGGCCTCCAACTGCACTACTCGATAAAAACTTCCTTATAAAATTGGACACTGTGCTCACTCATCTCCGAATGTTTGGTAGAAATTATGCCCTCAAGTAGCCCTTTTCATGCGGGGCTGGTGTTCTCTTAGTTTCGCCGAAGCGTGTAGCTCCCTATGGGTGGTTCTTCGCTAGCTCTCATGTCGACTCCCTCCACCGGAGGGGCATGCTATCGCGTCGCGCTTGTTTTCCCTTAGTCCCTGCCAGGGGGGAATGGGGGGAGGGGCACGTGTAGGATCATTCAGGTGAGCATAGAGATGGAAAGAAGGTTCCACGTGGAGGCTAACTCATTTGTGTTGTCGGTCTTGGATGGTGCATCAATGATGCAGGTGGAAGAAGAGAGGAAGGGATATTCTGGAGCGGTACTTCTGAGCAAATATTGAGGGAGCGAAGGTTTTAATTGTTCAAAGACATCGGAACAAAGATGGTCGATATCTAGAGGCGGCAATTTATGGAGAGGGTGGCCAGAGAGAGCTCCTTCTGATCCCTGAGGGTCGTGGAGGGTGGGGCTGGTTCAAATTTGCTGTGGAGCTGAGTAAGGTAAAGGACTTCTTTGTTGCTACGGTGGCGGGTGGGCTTGGAAATTCATCTCCAGCAAAGAAAAAGGGGTGGGAAAAGGAGGGGCCATGGCTGGGTATGGGGTCAAATTGTACTGGTCCGTTGTTTGTGGAGGTGGTGTGGTCGGGTTCCTCTGCGACGGCGATGGCCACGATCGTGATGTCAATGATAAACCATTGGGTAAAGATCACTCTGACACCTATTAGAGTCCCTCTACTCAAGACAAAATCAGTTGCCCCTTTGATGATGTTGTCGAAGTCGAAGGAAGGCCTCTTGGAAAAAAGGAAGATGAAATCCCTTCTTTGGGTGTGGAAGGGACAACTCGTGAAGGCTAAACAAAAGGTGAATAAGGCATGGCAAATGGTTCTGGAAGGTCTGGAGGTGTTACACTGCTATCCGGCTCTAGGTTGGCCCGCAAGCCTTTTTTTGTTGAGAGGTCTCAAAAAGTAGAGAGCTGGCACAAAGTGGAAGCCCAAGTCCAAGGTGCAACATATTCCAAAGTCCATTTCGAGTTAGGGTGGTCTTGGACAAGGTCTCAGGCTAAAAATCATTTGGCTTTTTTATTCCGCCCAAGCCCATTAAGGCCCACAAGAAGCCCATGTCTAAGAGGGCTCTGCAGGAAGGTCTAGACCCGGGTTTGGACTCCTCATCGAGTCATGGAGGTCCAAGTTTTTCAAATCGGGGGAGGAAGCAACCCAGCTCGCTAGCAATACAGGCGTAGTAGTCCTCGGGCATAGCTAGTTCTTCTAGTGGGTATGTTATGGCTCTGACGATGGGAGCATCCCAATTCCCAATCTTTGCTTTTAGGTGTTCTCGTTAGAGCGCATAACTCAGTTGTTACCTGCAACAATGAGTTCTGGCAGTCGACAACATGGGGCTGCTTTGGTGAGGACAGATATAGCTAGTGGGTCTCCTCAAGTTCTGGCGGTGGAAGGAGACCTTCTGTGCTTTGCCCCTCTGGCGTTTTCATCGAAGCCCATGGCTAAACCATCACAGTGATGGCAAGCCTCTAAGCCTAGCAGTCTGGGCCTTGTTGGTGGTACAGTTTGAGAGCGCTAAAGTTCAACCTGTGTCCCTGATAGCAACAATGACTAAGCCAATGAAGTGCTATAACCGTAAAACTAAGGATGGTAGGTTTTTTGAAGAAGGATGATAGTTTGATGGCCGAGGCAGTGTTGATGTTCACTACTCCACCAGCTCTACCTATTGTTGTGTTGCCAGAGCCGTATGTTAAAATTGCAACCGCAGTGAAGGTTGATGTTCTGAAAGCTCCTCCGACGAGGGGTTTTCTTTGGAGGGAGTTTCTCAGGCGGGGTTCCTCCGCAGTGCCAATAGATCCTCAGCCTACGCCCAATGTATCAATTGGTGTGACGTCATCGACTCTGGTTGGGAGGGATGTCTGTCGCCCGTCACTCCCTTGAATTGGGTTCTTTATAGTGTTATGAATGTTTGTCCTGTGATGGAGGTTTTCGGTGATGAGGATTAGACAGTGGCTCTGCTAAAAGCCATTAGAGAGTATAATCTTCAAGAGGTTAAAAGGGTGTGCTCTTATTCCAGAGGCAAAAGAGAGCTTCTAAACCTAGAATGCTCCATAAATTATGATTCGACAAGCACATTCTCTAGGCGTGAGAAATGCAATGCACACGCTTGCTACGTTGAGTGCTTCGTATGGGCTTTGGATTTGAGGTTTGTTTGATGTTTGGGGGTTTTGGGTTTGAGGCTTATATTTGGTGGTTTTTCTTGGTTGGGTTCTATTCGGTGTTGGGCTGTTTGGATTTTTCTTTTGCTTGCTCTCTCTAGGAGTTTCCTATTGTATACTGCCGAGTGTACTTTGGGGCGTTTTTCATTTTTAATAAAATTTGACTAATCAAAAAGAAAAAGAAATTGTTCCCTCAATCAAGGAGTCAATGGTGTCCCTTTTGTTGGAGTTGGCCATTAGGTGAAAAAACTTTGGGCACTTGTCACCCTCCTAAAGCCACAAAACCCTAGATTTCTGCCTTCAACTCACCTCCTCTATCAGAGTAGATCTTTCTAACTTGCTCACAATTTCTGCCTTCTTCATTTTCTCCTTAACGCCTAAGGGCCTTTCTTCTTCAAGGACATCAAAAACATGTAGCTCTTCTAGGAGTATCTTCCTCTTCCTTTCTACATTGCCAAAAATCTCCTCATTCCATCTCTTTAAGTCGGCTTTCAAAGCCTTGAGCTTCCTAGCTAAAATTAAGCTAAGAGAACCTTGAAAGAGGTAAGAGTCCCACCACTACTTCACCCCTTCCACAAAACCCTCATACTTTAGCCACATATTTTCAAATTTGAAGGGCCTACTACCCCCATGAAAGAAGTGATCTGAACAGAATAAAGGAAGCTTCCTCTATGACACGCTAGGAAACTGAGCTTCCCACTCCGAAGAGACCAAGAATCTATTAATTCTAGACAAAGAGGGAGCATCCCAATTATTCGACCAAGTGAAAGTTCGACCCCAAGAGGGAGGAAGGTCCAACAAGCCCTACTAAAAAAAAAAAAAATCAAAAAACTCCACCATAGCTCTACATAAACAAGCTTCACCTATTCTCTTACTAAGGAATCTGGTAACGTTGAAATCACCCCATACGCACCAAGGCAAATTCCATCAACTAAGTAAGCCAACCAACTCATCCCAAACAAGCCTTCTATCCCTATCGAAATTGGGGCCATATACGCCCGCAAAAGCCAATGAATATTTCCCCACACACTCGTCTATCTTCTCCACCACCCTCCTATCCCACACAATCACAACATCACCCGAAGCCCCTCTGGAATCCAAACAACATCAATCTACATGATGGCAACCCACAAACTAGGCACAACACTATGGGACATGACTTCAAGCTTGATTTCTTGGAAACAAACAATGTCAACCTTCCACTCTCTGAGTAAGTTCCTCACCTTAGACATTTATCCCCATCATTCAACCCTCTCACATTCCAGGATAACAATTTAGGCTTCAGTAAAAAAAAAATAAAAAATAAAAACTGAAAGCCCCCTTTCCATCCTTTACCGCAGTTAGAACACTCCCCTCTTGAGTCATAATTAATGGAACACTCCAACCCTTCCAACTCCCTACTGCCTTTGTTCCTTTTTTTTAGCAATATAGGTTGAACCATGGTACCTACAACATTCTTCAGCTTCAATAGCTATTAGAATAGCCAGAAACTGCCCCTTAAAGCCTTCGCATGAAACCCCCACAAGCCGATAAATTCCCATTGTTATTTGCACCACCCAATCAATTAGAGCATTCAAAACCTGAGCCACCCAAATTCCCCAACACAGCAAGGGGGTAAGAGCTTAGTGGGGAAACATCTTCCACCGCTTTGAAAAGCTCCAAATCTCCATTTCCCCCTTCGCACCGCAATGCCATCCCAGGCAAAGCATTAATAGCAAAACCATAACCCCCAACAACATCCCCCATGCTGGAGGAAAAGCAAGGGGCCAGATTAAGTTCCCCACTGGGAGAGCTTTAGAGGGAATAGGGGTGGACATCTATATGGGCTTCATGTGATTCAAAGCCAACCACTATGTATTGCAAGAAACTCCTATGAGTAGCTATGAATACCTAATGAAAGCCTTGAAGAGCCTTTTAACACTTACCTTAGTTGCCTAAACCAAGCAAGATTCAACAGGCTTTAGACCCCACCCAACCCTGGAAAGAAAGTGTCATACCTCTCCATCAATTGCTGGCATAGTGGGACAATGGGCTCACAAGAGGACACAGCCCTTGACACAGCTTGTCTCACCGGGACCGTATCACTTTCAAAATGCCCACTACTAATCTCACCAGTGTCCACCGAAGATGGTGGAAGGAGATAAAACCAGCCTCCACCCAGCACAGGGAATGGAGGACAGAGAAGGTCACCCTTGTCACTTGGTGAGTTAATCTCGTAGACAACTTCTGAGATTGGTGGAAGGAGAGTAATGGCACTTTCTAAGCAAGCAACTACAAACCCAAAACCAAACCCAAGTTGAATCGAGCCAGATGAAATGCTAAGAGGGTAAGAGCCACCGAGAATGGATGTCATAATGGCTAGCCAAGGTTGTGGGATGGTAAACGAGCCACCAGCAAACATTGACACTTTTTTCACCGAGGGAACCCATACCCTTGACCTTCTTCAGCTTGGATCCTTGCACCTTAACGAAACCACAGCCACCGGAAGTTGCAAAGCGGTGGTCAAGCCACCAGCTGACGTCGGCACTACTGGGTCACCGAGCTGACCCTCATCCTTGACCTTCTTCGGACCCAACATTGTATCCTTCTTCAAGTACAAGAACAACCCTTTAACGAAGCCTTCTTCCAAAGCTTGGGTTTGAAAACAAGTTTGGGCTGAGAACCTTCGTAGCCCAACGGGACCTTAAGCCTTGCAACAACCTTCGAATCTTTATCTAAACTTGGCCTTGGCAAAGGAAATTCAGCTGGACTAGCAAAAGGCACATGAAGGCCACATGCACAAGGGCTAAGGCCCAAATCCATCCAATTTAAAACCCTCTCCACATCGTTTTTTATACGTGTTAACATATCTCTTAAAGATCTTTCACCAAAATGGTCTTTGTCCCTTCTCGATGGTTCTGCAACCGCATCTACTTTATCTAGAGATGCAACGTCAGAGCCTCCTGGTCCCGTCAACATCAGTTGCTCCTTAGGCACAGGCAACCTAGGAAACACAGACCCACCCTTCAACGCTAGTGGAGGCTCCACCTCCTCCTTCAAAACTTCAAAACCAACACCGAAGATGTCAAAGGATGAGCCTTGTCTGTCAACGACAACACCTTTGCAAAACTTCTCTTCCTTCCAATCTCCGCCGTGGAATTAAATTCCAGCGACAAATTGTTGTTGCCTCCACTTAGAGTCAATTGAGAGAAGTTCACAGCCACTCTCAACTCCAAAGCAAAAGTCCTCCAACCTCAGCCATTCCTCCCTTCCGGTACTATGATAAATGATAAAACCCCTCCTTCCTCCACCAAAGTCCTCCACAACCAAAAAGCGACCGTGCTTGTTGGAGCATCGCTGAGCAAGGAACCCGAGGAAACCATCCCAGGAGCATTTCTAGAAGACCAAGGAATCCTTCACTGACAACAGATCCTCAACGGTGTCTAGTAGCCAACAACAATCACTTCTTCTCAAGTAAATAGACCGAACGAAACCCCTGCACTTCTCCAAATCCACAAATCAATGGAGCTGCTCTCCACTGCCAACTCAAAAATGTTGGACACCACCTTAACATCCCCATACAACCTAGCCAAGAATAACAACGCCATAAAGCAGACGAACTAGTGAAGGGGAAACGCGCCCTCACACGCCACCAATAGAGAGAGAAAGAAAGCACTCTAATAAAAAAACCATATAGCTCCTTCAAATTATTAAAAATCATAGACAGCTAGAATGCAGATAGGAGCAAAACCTTTCTAAATTATGACAAAATTTATACAAAAAGAAAGGAGAAAACAAAAGGAATAATGAAATACTCAAAAAAGGACTTCCTATAACAAGAATACACCACTGAGAGTGCAAGCAAGGTTAGACGAGGCCCAACACAGGGGCAGCTTCATTTTTCACACAAGACTACCATGAGTGCACTAAGTAACATTTTGCCAGTAGCAACAAAAGCAATAAACCTACATCTCACCTGCTTTTTCCCCTGCTTTGAAAGACCTAATTGAGTAAGCACATCTTTGAGCTCTTTTATTCGGAAATATGACAATTTATCCTACAAGAGGAAACAGAAAGTTGTTATTGAAATCACTCCAGACAGAAAAACACCTACCAACAATCTTAAAATACCCAATCACATATTTACAGGTAGTAGTGACACCAAAAGAATTAATAAACTTTGAACAGCAAAACCAAACAGGACATGTTCTTTCCTGTCCAAATTTGAGGTTGTGTATGTTTAAAGCTAAGAGTAGTGAAATATTAATAAATTCGTTAACCACAATAACCAGATATTCTTCTTTCAACACTGAAAGCATTTGCTTTGACTTTCAAACAAATAAATTTGCACTAAGAAAGTAGATATTATCTAATTAAAATTGCTCATTAAGGGTTCTAAGTTCATAGTTAGCAATTGCATATTTACAAGTGCAGCAAGACAATGAGAAAGGTAGAAACAGATTAACCTGGCAAGCCCAATCTATAAACATCAAACCATCTTCTTCAGAGAACAACGTAATAAATCAAGAGAAAAAAAAAAAAAAAAACTTCCATGTATATCACTTATTCACTCAACAACGTATCCTGAGACTTGCTCTGCTTGAAACAACCATATGGAACTAACATGTTACTCTTTCTATGGACTTAAAGACACAACTCACAGACTTACGCCAGAGGTGCAATAATTCCCGCTATATTCAACAGAAGCATAACAAACTCGACTAAAGGTAATACCTAAGGGTAAAATTTTCAATTACTCAAATTCCTGCACTATTAGAATTTCCTTTCTTCATCACAGACTTTCTAGGGACCAACTAACAATACTAACAAAAGTTATCATGAGCAAGCAGGAATGAAGCCACTTGAGTTTACAACAGCACCCAACATCATTTTTGGTAATTGCAAAGTAATAACCAAAAAGCGCTGCAATTAGAACACACCAAAACTGCGCTACGTAGGCTGCGTTCACTAACAATAACAACAATACCGCACATAAACTAATTGGCCAGATTCTTAATACTAAATTAAACCAAACCACATAATTGCACGATAATTCGTATAAAATGCACAATTACACAGCATAACTACAAATTAACAAGAATAAAATTAACACAACATAAACAAAGAGCAAATTTTAAAAGTCCAACTACATACAGTGTACAATTAAACAGAAATAAACATAAAGTGGCTAAATACCTTGCAACTAGCTACCAAATCCATTTCGTAACCCAAAAAATTAAGCCCCAATCAGTACAAATCCTTAGCCAAAACCACGGATTATCAGCCAGCAAAGGAACAAAACCAGCGCATGGTTTCCCGAAAACAACAATCGATCTAATCAAAAAGCACAAAAATTAATTAAATTTCACGGAATTACCAAACAGGAAATGAGAAACAAAGGCTCCAAATTCGGCGATGAAACCGAAAATCTAAACCCAAAATACAAGGAATCGATTGGAATCTTACGTGCGCGAAGGGATTGAAGACTGATGGTGAAGAATAGGGTTTGGAAGCTCACGCCGACTCTCTCTTTTCCCTCTCGTCCCTGTTGAACGCGTTTGCGTTCCTTTTTTGACCGAGACCCCAGCCAGAGAACCACTCCCCCATTAACAAAGTTCGGACCTATCGACGATTATCCAATCCGGTTTTTGACGGGAACAGGTCCGGGTTGGGTTTCGGTGCGCTCACGTGTAAGATTTTAAATAAATTATTTTATTACTTTATTATCAGAGTTAACAATTTATTATCTGTCACACATATCTCATTTAATAGCAATTATCATGAGCTTGGTTTGGCAAACACTTTTCTTTTTTTTTTCTTTTTTTTTAAAAAAAATTAACTTCACTTTTTATATTATATCGATTATTTTTTATTATTATTTTTTAAAAAAACAAACTCATTAAATAATATAACTTTTTTACTTTTTTTTTATAAAAAATTCGCAACATCTTTTTATTTTATATTACATCAATTACTTTTTGTCACTTATAATAAAATAAAAATCAAAAGAATTTACCACACCCACCAACCCACCATTGAAGCTGTAAAAGTAAAAAAAATAAAAACAAAGAAAACGGTGTTTGTTGTGTGTGTATCCCCGGGAGAGAGCAATCGCGATTATATGGAAAACTCTGAAAAGACATAACAATCGCATAAACATTTAGCTCTGAGAAAATAGGAATCCCATAAAGGCTCGTGAGAGGAAGGCAAATTAGGAAAAAGGAAACGGTGTTTAATTGCTGAGTGAAAAGAGATGAGAACATTGTACATTTCAGTTGAGCTTAAACTTACGCAAGTAGTTGCGTCTCACATTCACATATATGTTGCTTGGAATAAATTTAAAAATAAATAAATTAAGGAGACGTAGTTTAGGGAGGACAATTTTTATATATCAAAAAATAAAATTAAAACAAAAAAGAAAAAAAGAAAAAAAATCAAGGGAGCCACCACCTTGGTTTCTCTTTTTTAAAATATATATATATACTATAATATATAAATATAATATATTATATATATATTATTTAATTTTATTGTATATAATTTTAAGAATTTTTTAATTTTTTTAATGTATTTTGTTATTGGAAGATATTGATATTTTTTAATAATTTAAATTATTTAAAAAATAATGACACAATTAACAATTTAGAATATAACAACTTGATAGTTTGAGAGTTATATGTACTTCTATTTTTTTATTAATTATTACTCTTACTTTCTACGTGGGAATGCCTATAGTGAAGCACTTTTCCCTAGTGACAAGGTTTTGTGCCACTGCGATATTGCCACGTTGGCAATCTGGAAATCAGATGGATATCATCATATCAGAGACTCGGAAAGTCAGGCCAATTGCACTCACCATCTGATTGCATTATTATTTTAAAAAAAAAAAATGCTACACGTATTGAATGACGTCACGAGTGTCTGGGAATCAAATTAACAATTTTTCTGGTGCGTGTAGGAGTTTTCTTGTTTGAACAAAGAAAAAAAAAGAACATGTTGGTATTGACGTGGCATGATCAAAGAGGCCTAAAAAGTCCACACCAGAGCCGAGTTAAAAAAAACAAAAAAAGGAGGAAAAAGCATGGCACTATAGCAAGTGGCCTCATGAAGAACCACTAAAAGAGGGAGAATACCCAAAGCAACTTAACAAGGGTATGAGTAATGCTTCAACTTTTTAAATAAAAAAATGTGAGGTTATGGCCCCCGTTGTTTTGACGCATTTTTCGTGTTTTTTGGTGTTGGTGGGGCGTAAAATAATAGTCAACGAAAATTTTTTCAGTTTGACCAAAAAATCTTCTTTAATTTCCGTAAATAGTTTCCCCTTTTAAAAACCGTAAACCATTTTTCGAGTTTAAGCGTCACATTCTCAAATTAGTAGACCACAGCTAAAACACTACCAGACCTCGTCGGAACCAACTTGGAAAATTTTCGGGACCCACCCGGGACATTTTCGGGACCTGCCGGGGACCCACCCGAGACATTTTCGGGACCTCCCTGGACCCGCCCGGGACATTTTGGGACCTGCCCCGGGACACTTTCGGGACCTGCTCAGGACATTTTCGGGACCTCCCCGGGACCCGCCCGGGACATTTTCGGGACTTGCCAGAGACATTTTCGGGACCCTCCCGAGACCCGCCGCGGGACATTTTCGGGACCTACCCCGAGACCCATTCCGGACATTTTCGGACTTGCTCGGACATTTTCGGGACCTCCCCGGGACCCACCCGGGACATTTTCGGGACTTGCCCGAGACATTTTCGGACCTTCCCGTGACCCACCCGAAACATTTTCGGGACCTGCCCGGGACATTTTCAGGACCCCGCGGGACATTTTCGAACGCCTGCCCGGGACCCACCCGGAACATTTTCGGGACCTCCCCGGGACCCATCCGGGACATTTTCGGGACTTGCCCGAGACATTTTCGGGACCCGCCCGGGACCACCCGAGACATTTTCGGGACCTCCCCGGGACCCGCCCGAGACATTTTCGGGACCTGCTCGGGACATTTCGGGACCTCCCTGGGACCCGCCCGAGACATTTTCGGGACCTGCCGGGACATTTTCGAGACCCACCCGGGACATTTTCGGACCCACCCGGGAACATTTTCGGGACCTGCCCGAGACCCACCCGAGCATTTTCGGACCTGCTCGGGACATTTTCGGGACCTCCCCGGGACCCGCCCGGGACATTTTCGGGACTTGTCCGGAACATTTTCAGGACCTCTCCGGGACATTTTTGGGACCCGCCCGGGACATTTTCGGGACCCGCCGAGACATTTTGGGACTGTCCGAGACATTTTCGGGACCCTCCCCGGGACATTTTTGGGCTGCCCGTGACATTTTCGGGACCCGCCGAGACATTTTCGGGACCTCACCGGACATTTTCGGGACCTCCCCGGGACTCGCTTGGGACCTCCCGGGACTCGCTTGGGACATTTTGGGACCCGTTCGGAACATTTTCGGGACCTTGCCCGGGACATTTTTGGGACCCCTCCAGGGACATTTTCGGGACCTGCTCCGGGACTCGCCCAGGACCCTCCCCGGGACCTCCTCGGACGTTTTCGAGGCCTGCCCGGGACCCATCCGGGACACTTTCGGGACCTGCTCAGGACATTTTCGGGACCTCCCGGGACCCGCCCGGGACATTTTCGGGACTTGCCAGAGACATTTTCGGGACCTCCCCGAGACCCGCCCGGGACATTTTCGGGACCTACCCCGAGACCCATTCGGACATTTTCGGGACTTGCTGGGACATTTTCGGGACCTCCCCGGACCCACCCGGGACATTTTCGGGACTTGCCCGAGACATTTTCGGACCTTCCCGTGACCCACCCGAAACATTTTCGGGACCTGCCCGGGACATTTTCAGGACCCGCCCGGGCATTTTCGAGACCTGCCCGGGACCCACCCGGAACATTTTCGGGACCTCCCCGGGACCCATCCGGGACATTTTCGGGACTTGCCCGAGACATTTTCGGGACCCGCCCGGGACCCACCCGAGACATTTTCGGGACCTCCCCGGGACCCGCCCGAGACATTTTCGGGACCTGCTCGGGACATTTCGGGACCTCCCTGGGACCGCCCGAGACATTTTCGGGACCTGCCCGGACATTTTCGAGACCCACCCGGACATTTTCGGGACCCACCCGGGACATTTTCGGGACTTGCCCGAGACCCACCCGAGACATTTTCGGACCTGCTCGGGACATTTTCGGGACCTCCCCGGGACCCGCCCGGGACTTTTTCGGGTTGTCCGGAACATTTTCAGGACCTCTCCGGGACATTTTTGGGACCCGCCCGGGACATTTTCGGGACCCGCCGAGACATTTTCGGACCTGTCGAGACATTTTCGGACCTCCCCGGGACATTTTTGGGACCTGCCCGGACATTTTCGGGACCCGCCGAGACATTTTCGGGACCTCACCGGGACATTTTCGGGACCTCCGGGACTCGCTTGGGACCTCCCGGGACTCGCTTGGGACATTTTCGGGACCCGTTCGGAACATTTTCGGGACCTGCCCGGGACATTTTTGGGACCTCCACGGGACATTTTCGGGACCTCCCGGGACTCGCCCAGGACCTCCCCGGGACTCGCTCGGACGTTTTACGAGCCTCCCCGGGACATTTTTCGGAACCCGTCCGATACATTTTTTCGGGACAATTTATATTAATTTTTTTAAAATTGTGATAAAAAATAAATTTTTTTTTGTTAATATGATTGGTTGAAAATATAAAAAAAATATTTGCGATTTTCCGTGCGCGCCAAACACCGGAAAATATTTTCGGCGAAAATCATTTTCCTGAAAATCAATTTCCCGGAAACCATTTTCCGACCATTTTACGTCGAAACAAACGGGGCCTATGTTTAGTAAAATTTCGAGAATTACATAGGGTTTTGAACTTTTTTTAAAACACTAGTTGAAAAGGCAAGTACTTAATTTTCAGTGATAAATCTTTTGTGATACTTAACATTAAAAATTCAATGCCATATATTAAAAAAAATTATAATATAAAGTTAATATCTAAATCTATGCCCAAGCACATATTTAATTTTTTATATAAGTAAATTGATAGAATTAGATTACAAAAGTGAGTACATATAATGTTACAAAAAAAAAAAAACTCCAAGTAAAAGTTTATCTAAATGGTACACATATTGTTCTTAATCTATTAATATAGAAAGACAAATTAATACACTTTTTATTAAAAATATATTTATTTGTCTTCCTTATGTGCCATTGGTTAATATCAAATGTAGTTCCCAAAAACAAAACTTGTCAATCTACTCAAAATAAGAACATAAATTCATTCTTCTTCATTTGGTAGATCATGAAAATAAGAAATATTAAATTTATGGTGTGGTTCTCTACAAGCTTCAAGCAATGCAACTCGCAGTGTTTATTTTTAAACTGCTTTCATTTATTAGAATAAGTGTGTCATGACAATGTAAGTGGATTGAGTAGATTAATATCATTGAGCAAATTATAAGTACTATATTAACAAACAAGATGATGGCTCCTTAAAAAAAAAAAAAAGAAATGCCACAACCCGCAAGGTCATGATAAAGAATATTTAGTTCCTTAGCAATTTAGCTCTCACAAAACGATCCATATAGAATGTTCCAATGCCAAACAACAATAAAAGAAAATTAAATGTCATATGATTTCAGCAAAAAGAGTCCCCTGTAATTTATAGTCCAATGAGATACAAATCATCCCTACACTATTTAATCATAATTATCATCCATTTTCCTTGACCAGATGTAGATTTTCATGGCAAGACAATTTGGGACACCTCAATTTGCTAAATCAATTTACCAAGGAGTCATAGGCATTTAAAGGGACATGAGGAAATCATGGTGTATAAATGTTGGAACTAGTGTGTAAAACTTCAATTGATCATAAAATATTTTAGATGTAATAAATATTGTTGTTTATTCATTGATTTGATTATTGAACAATTGACATACTTATTATTGTTTTACATAGCATATATATGGTTTTGTATATTTACTGGTTATATGCATGTAGACAATCCCTAAGTTACATTAAATTTAATTATAGTGTGAGCAATGGTCTTTGTCATACAGAAGACCATAGTCAAAAGTCTCTTGTAACTTATTAAATATTGTTCGTAGTCATAAGTGGAACCAGGAATTCCATCTACATTATAACATGTCAATCTTGATGATTTATCTTAATCGAGTAAAATAGTGTGACTTCAGGTTGACATAGTTAGTGTTATAGCAATGTATACTTATACATGGATATACACTAAACAGGACCGCATGAACCATCATTCCTGTAATAACTGTTATAGAGAATGATGAGTGTGCACAACGACTTATGGATATTACTCTAAATTCTGAGAAGTTTGTGAACCATATGTCAAGTGGGGATTACTTTGATGTATGGAGTGAGATCAAATTAGTGGTTATACATTCTCTGTATGTTGGGTAATCAACATGTCGTATTGTAGAATATCATTCTTCAAGAATGAGTCCAAGTCATTTGTAGAGAAACAAAGAGATAAAAAAAATTATCTTGTTTTAAGATTAATAAGAATGATTATCTTGTGTCTTAGGCCCGAGCGTTTTTAGTGGCATTTAACTGAAATTGTGTACAATAATGAGTTGAATCTCACAAGCTACATTAGTATAAATTATAAGATTTTGATCCGGGTACTCAATGAAAGAAATGTGGTAAACAAAGTGACATAATCATCTTTAATTCAACCACATAATATATTCCATAGAGGGGTCATATGGTAAATTAATAAAAACGTTATAAATGATTAATTGTTTATGGCAAAATATGATTTAGAATTCAATCACATGTATTTAGTGGAATTATCTATGATTTTTAGTCAAGGTGATAAGTCAATGGATGACAAGATTTCACGGGACTAAAGAAGCTAAATCTATTTTCCTTTCAGGTCCCTTCTTGAGCTGTTGTAAATTGACTAAATGATTATGAGTTTCAGTTATTTATTTATTAATTGCATGTGTTTTTATTTAAATAAGACATGGGCTAGAAATTAATATTTATATTAATTTGGTTTATTTTATTTATTAAAACATGGGATAGAGAATTTAGTTTAGAGAAGTTTGGGTTAAGGAATTAATTTCTAGAGCACAACCCACAGAAAATGAGCATTGAGCTTGTAGGATAAAACATAAGCCCATGCAGGAGATATAGAAGAACTGGGTTAGGGTTAAAACCTAGTCCTAAGCGCATGGAGAGCATAATGCTCCCCATTGCCGGCAGCTACACAAGGAGAGTTAATCCCCTTACAGCCGCACAAGGGGAATTAATTCCCCTTGTAGCCATAATTAATTATTTATTTTAATTACAGGCTTCTAAAATTCTTTATTTATCTCTTCTCCAAGCAGACCTGCAATTATAAATAGAAGCTAAATCAGAAGCAGAAAATTCACTCTTATAATTCTAGTTTCTACAAACTGTAGACAATAAGCATTAAAGTGTTAAGTGAGTGATTTTTGTAAAAGATAAATATTCTCTTACTTCTAGTTGTGAGTATATTGTACAAATATCCACCTAAATAAATAGGTGAATAAATGCACATTTTATTTGCAAGTGCACAAGATCAAAACAATAGTATAGAGAGCAAGTACGAGATCATTCCCACAATGATTGGTAAATTATGTTTAAAGAGAATTTCCTAAGATAGAAATTTTGAATAAAATAAGATATGATTGCAATAGAACGAAATAAATAATATAAATGAAAGCAAAAAGTAAATAAAATAGGGCTCCGATATTCACTACTAATCATACTCTTTTGAGAAAACAACATGCACAATGCTACAACCTATATTGCGATACTCAATGTTTGCCAGCCATAAGGGCATGGGTGTATACTCTTAAAACTATTGATTTCCCTAAGCAATGGGTTAGGCATTTGTGTATACTCTAACTATTTTCTTTCTCAAAGAATTTAGCATGGGTGTATAGGAAGTTATTTTTTAAGAAAGCATAAATTTATAAAAATCGGCAAACACACTCAGGCTAGAACATGGTGTATATTCCAGTTGTCTTTATGTTGATTATTTCAAGAACCTGTGATGAGATTCTTTCGTCACTCTATTATGCTCATGACTCGGTCATTCAAATTGACATAAATAACAAATTCATACCACATGCATATGATGATCAAGCACAAACATGTGAGGAATGAATATAAACCGAGATAATCAATTAAGAATTACAAATAGTTGTAGCAAGGCAAATCAAACTTTAAAGATACATGATTAGGGCTTCAATCGAGCCCCAACAAAAGTATTAAAAACAACTAAATTCGGACTACACTATATATATGTAGAAAATAAATAAAAGAAGAAAGAAAAACCAGAACCCTTCTTCTAGCCTCTGATTCCTCGCTCAAAGCTTGTGTATTTGTTTTGGAGAACTTATGGGAGTATTTATAGAGTTTAGGAACAACCTTAGTCAATTTCGTGCACCCTAAGAAGTACAAGATTGAGTTGGAGTCAAATTACCATTTTTTTCATATCAGTTCTGCCGACTTCACTAATTTCCAGTGCACGATGGTGATCGAGCACTAGGAATAGGCACTCGATTGCAACTAGCGCTCGATCACCAATTTGGGCACTCGAGTGCACCTTAAATACAAAAACTTTGACTTAATTATTTGTTCCTCTCTGAGTCATCTTTCCAGCACACTTGACATTTTTTTAATTCGAGTTTTGAACTAAAAGTTATGGCCAAAATAGTGCACAAAGGTCAAATGCCTCAACAGCTTTACACAATTCATGTGTTTTAAGCCCGAGTTGATGGAATTGACTTCTTTTCTTCCAAAACCTGCAAAATAAGGAGAAACACAAAAATAATACAAAATATCATATTATAATGAAATTAAGAGATTGACATATATGAATTAAGGGACTTGAATGTGTAACATTCAGCACTTATCAAAGTTCACACTCACAGTTATATTCAGTCATCAAGAAAAAGACATGGATTTATGAAAAAAAAAAATGTTCTTCATGTTCTTCGCATTCTTCACCAACTTTAAAGATTATCAACAATAAAGATGCAAAGACGAATTCAAATAGCTCTATATATGCCTTAGGAGAGGCCGACAAGATTTATAAGTAAATCTAACTTATGTTTTACTTTAATCGTGTGAAAATCAAAAGCATTTCTTCTTAAAGTTTATTGCGATCCTAGATATGTTAGATTAGTTTAAATTTTTGATCTTCCGCTGCGCAATGTTTCTTATTAACATAGCATGTGATTCCCAACAATAAATCCTCTATCGTACATTGAAAAATGGACAAATATGGTTCAAGGTGAAAATAAAAGAAAAGCAACAAACATCAATAAAACATCTACCTAACTTTACAACAACTACTTGACAAAATCAACAACCAAGGTAAGGCATAAATTCCTAAAAATTTCTAATCCAATATCAACTTTCAGCAGAACCAGAGTCTAAATGGCAGTAAAAGTAACATATTTCATAGTCAAAAAGCTAAACTAACAAAAAATACACCTCATAACTTCCAATCAGTTGATAAATGGTCTACCTATAAATAAGGTAGCAACATAATCACATGCTTGAACTACTCCTTCCCTTTATTCTTAAAAATTCCCGTTAGATACAACACATGCTACCAAATACCTATAGTCATTTTCTTTATTTTCACTCTTTAAATGGATTCACTAAAACTATCTGAATTCTTATTATTAGATAGAAACTTACCAGTCGTCTGCATTTTCAAATCATCTAACTTGCAAGAAACTTTGTCAAGTATAATGTTTATTTTTATGTTTTTCTGATGAATAATGTTTATTTCTATGTTTACCGAGATGAAATTACTAACAATGTTTTATTTCTAAAGCCATAATCGATTTCTTATTTACCACAACTTCACATTCAAGAATAGGACTTTCAATCCTTCTGATCCAAAGATAGTCTCTTTGGTCCCTTTTAATTCTTACAATTTCATAAATTGGAAATCTTCATTCTGTTGTTGCTATAATAAGATCATTTAATGAAATTGAAAATGATTAGTTAAAAGCACTAAACTCAAGATACTTGTAATAATATTTGTTGTAAAGTCTCCACATCTTCAAGTAAACAATTCAACNCTATGTTTACCGAGATGAAATTACTAACAATGTTTTATTTCTAAAGCCATAATCGATTTCTTATTTACCACAACTTCACATTCAAGAATAGGACTTTCAATCCTTCTGATCCAAAGATAGTCTCTTTGGTCCCTTTTAATTCTTACAATTTCATAAATTGGAAATCTTCATTCTGTTGTTGCTATAATAAGATCATTTAATGAAATTGAAAATGATTAGTTAAAAGCACTAAACTCAAGATACTTGTAATAATATTTGTTGTAAAGTCTCCACATCTTCAAGTAAACAATTCAACGACCCATATGTCCATTAGAAATGCATACAAAATGAAGATGCCAACATAATTTCATGGCAAAACAATTGAAAACATAAAGTACGATTACGTATGTCATTAAGTTAATTAGCTAAGAGATGCATATCCTTTAATACACTATTCCTCAAACATCGAGAAAGTTGATATGATTCTTAAAATAATTTATCACTCCTAATATGATTTCTTTTTAGTTAAACAGGTTGTTGTATGCCCAATAATTCAAATTTGAATTAAACTTACTTAAAATTGTAGTTTTCCTAGTGGGACTCTTGTAGAGTTTTGATATATGGTGATAGTTGTTGCCAAGAGCAAATTAAGTTATTAATATTAAACCAATCCATGTCTTATTTTTCTTTTCCATATTATAGAAGATTTTTAACATTATTTCCACAATAGTTACCAACAATCTATATCAGTAATACATTATATGTTGGAGTGATTCATCTAATACTCTAATTCACCTTTTTTGAAAAACCATAAGAGAAGCATAATGATCTAAGAGATTCTGACTTAACCAATGATCAGTCAAATAATCATCAACTTAAGGAATTGTAGAGAAAAGAAAGGTGTAAGATTATGATAATGATGAAGAAAAGCCATTTAAGACCAACTTTGCAGTTTTAACAATCAATCACCTGATTAACATATTGAATGAGTTTGTCCATTTGGTGAAACCATTTATGTGTGTACTAATACTTGAAATCCATACCCATAGTCCACAATATGATTTGTTTAAGTTTTATTAGTCTGAGAAATAAACAACCGTTATTAGTAATTAAAAGAGGCCTCTTGTTAATGGGAAGACAAAATTATTTTGAATGTTTACTTGACAAGTAATCAAAGATAAATCTTATTCAAGTTCAAGAGAATGCAACTCTTTGTACTTTTTAAGAACTTACCATATTGCTTTTGCAAAAGTCTGTTGTCAAATTGATACATAAGAAATATTTCCTGAAATAGTAGTAACTCCTATATATAATTCTGAACTATTGTAGATTTTGCTCTTCTTGAAAATCTAAAGGAGCACTAAAACATGATAATGCCACCCACATTATAGTGCAACCAGCGAATAGAGGTTAATAGTGCAACCAACGAACAGAGCTTAAAGGTTGTAAGAGTTCCAAAAAGAGACTTCGATTCAATGCTCATGTTGAATATGGATATTCATATAGTATGATTACCGATAATATTATATTTGTTTTCTCAGTCATAATTCATAATTTGAGTTGGCCTCAAGCAAAAATTTAAGTGGATAATTTGTCCAAACAGCTATATAAGTTTAGAAAGAGAGTAAAATTAAAATAAGAACAATAGGCTTCACCGTAGAGGAAATGAAATATGCACATATAAAATTGGAGGATTATTGTATACTTCCTGTGTACTTGAATTTTATGTCTTGAGCTTTTTAATAAATTTGATTTGCTTATCATAAAAACACTGAGGATCATTTGAAAGCAAATGTCTCATAATCAATTCTGCCAAAAAACAAAGGTTTAAAAAGGCTCATATAGTGGGAAAACACATAAAAAATTCCTTACATGCAATGTGAAGATCTTTCTCCATTTACATGCGATAATGCAGCAGCAACAAAGTCATTAACTCGGTCTTGAACATGGTAATGAAAAAAAAATATAATGTCATCCTTCGTTGAAAAAGAAAATGAAATTTAATTTTGCAGGCAAGCAAATACTCAAAATGCTGATAGCAAATTAACAAGTTTTAATTATTTTTACTTGAATCATTGGGAATTATCATGGACTTCAAAGTAGATACCACCCGATGGAGGCTCATAATTCTCAGGGAATGCACAACAAAAATCTGCACAATTTAAGAAAAAAGCTAACAAAAATTCAGCAAAAATGCAAAGGCAATAAAAAAACAAGACTAAAATCACCAAATCCCGAGTTTGAGAAATTATCTCCGGCATGATAATTCACTTGAGAGGAATTCTAAAACTGTTGAGTAAAACCCAGAAAAGGAAAAGAAGAAGGGAAAAAAATTGCTCTTCACCTGAGTAAATGAACGAAGGCTCTTGGAACCTTGCAAGATAACTTCAAGACTTTTCTCATTTTTGCGCTTAGCTTTGTCTTGGTAATCAATTTGAGTTTGTTAGAGTAGAGTTCAAACAAAAAATGGCAAAAACTTAGAAAAAACAGAAAAATTCCACCAAGAACTCTTAAAAAACTCAAGGGGATAAAAAACCCAAAGAACAAAATCAACGAGACAATAAATATCAAGAAATTACTCAGAAACAGAGGCCAAAAAAATTGAAATATTGAGCTCAAAAAACATGAACTATGGAGAAAAACTGTTGGGGCTTACCCTGGATGATTGGAGAGGAGGAGAGAAATGAAAAGTACTGCTGCGAGGGAAATGAGCAAATGTTGGGGCTTACTGTGTTTGAAAACGAAATCGTCATCATCTGTTTCGCCCATTCTTTCTCTGAAAACAAAATCGATTAGGTAGATTTTTTTTGGCTGAAGGGGATGGATAGAAAATTGTCCATCTATTTCTCACTCATTCTTTATCTCAAAAGAAAATCTGGTTAGGTGGATTTTTTTTCCTTAATGTACTTTCTGTCTGTCTCGGTATTAAATGAAGAAGATCGAGTGCTTTTGTTTTAGTAGATTTTAGATAAAAATACAAAAAAAAAAAAAAAAAAACCCGAATATATCTTCCTCCCTTTAGAATTTAGCAAGGGTATTACGGTAATTATGCGGGGACAACAAAATATACTGTAGATCAAACAAATGAAAAGACAAAAATATCTTAAAGCTTATTTGACAATTTACAACCTAAAAAGGGCAAAATGATAATTATAATACTCAAAAGACAAAATGCCCAAAAAAATCTCCAAATCCTTACAATTCAGGAAGGCTAAAACCGTTTTTTAACATCAAAGAAAAATACATTTTTTATGGGTCAATAGGCTCTTTTTATATAGGTTTAATAAAGGTAAAAGTTGAGAATTAATTTGGTGGGAGTCACATTTGAGAAAAGTTAAAAATTAGTTTGGTAAAATTTTTTAGGAGTGTTTTGTAAAATTTAAAAATTAAGAAATATTTTTATAAATTTTTTTTTTTTTTAAAAAAAAGTGCTGCCACAATGGTGGCAGTGATCTGGCGACCTTGGTGGTCGCCAAACCACATAACAGGCAACAACAACATCGATCATTTTTTTTTAAAAAAAAACAATATTAAGTTATTTTTTTAAAAAAATATTTTTGTCTTTTATTTTTTATAAGTGTTTTGAATTTTGAGCAGAGTTTTCTAATTTGTTTTAAAAAAATGTGTTAGTGGTTGGGTCACATGTAAAAATCAGTTTGGTTAAATAATATTTGAGTAAAACTTTCAGTGTTTGAGAAGTGAAAATAGCTTTCAAAAATTGTGTCAAACAAACTCTATAAGTAATTTTTGGTTTAGTTTTTAAAAATAATGGATATGCATAATTGATGAAAAGTTGAAATACTATTTGTTCACAAACGAAATAAAAAATACTATGTGACACAACGTCGAACGTTCTTGCATGCTGGTCAAACGTTCGGTGCACTATTCAAATCAAATTTTTGACTAAGTCAGAAAAATCATAAATTCACCCTTTATCCATCCATAGCGTTCTATTAACCCTAATCAAGGCTCACTTAACCGTATTTAATATTTTGGGATATTATATTCCTCCCTCTTTATAAAATGATAGCACAAGGAGGAATAATAATATTACCTAAACGTTCATAGTCTTGTTAGATTCGTGCTTGGTTATTTCTTGGGTAGTCTCATCCCATCCATTTTTCGGCACTAAAGCTTCTTTGTCCAACTGATCTAAGATGGCTTCCTAAAAAAGAATTGAAAAGTCAACTTGCAAATCATTTAGAGTGTTGCAGTCAATGTTGCCAACGCTATACCAACCATCACCAATCTCGACCCCCAAATCTATCAGCTCACAAAAAGAGTAGTTTCACATGCGGTCGGGATCCGTGGGTATCTTAAATAATCTGAGTTCCAACAATTGTCTCTCACCAATATATTCCAATTTCAATAGTGACGGATACCATCCTCCGTAGAGCGCTTCATAAGGTAACTTTCAAATAGTCACTTGAAAACTAAACTACCCTACCATCTCATCCATCGGGTCCCTAACCTTCATTCATATCACATAATCATATAACTCATACAAATATAGTCCGAGGCTAAACTGTGACAACCCAATCCAAAATTATATTGTAGCTTTTTTTAAAAAAAAAAAAAAAAAAACCTACAGTAGTCATCAACCGGATATATCGCTACAGGGTGATAGAAAACACCTGCTATACATGTACCTCACAATATATCATGACAATACACCTATCACATCAGAGTCACATATCACATCAAATATAAATTGAGCGGAAACATTTATATACCAAGAGAGTAATCAATACATAAAGAGCTGACAATAAAATTCTAATGATTAAAGTTTACACTATGAATATACAAAAGAATGGCTATACACCAGTGCCACATGCGACACAAGTCATATATACAAAATACAGTTGTGAATACAACACCACAACAACAAAAGAATAGACTAAGTAAAGAGTCTATATAAAATATACATGTCCCACGACGTCAGTCATAATAGCCGAGGTAGTAGGCTATAGGATCATCTTCTAAACTCTCAGTACTTGCACCAATATCTATGTAACCATAGAGATCATCCATGATTACATAGATAGAAAGAAAAATGAGTGAGTCAACTGATTCAATGGATAAAAGTCCACTGAGTTTTCGTAAATAACCGAAGTGTTAGTTTACGTGAGTTTACAATAACAGCTACTACAATTATGGCATTTGTTTTGAAACATAAGCAGCTGATGAAGTAAATACACGTATTCATAAAACATCTGAAATAGTACAATAGCTGGGTACATACATGTACGTTCCAGTCTCCCGCCTGTACTAGCACACATACGCGTTCAACTATGTTATAAATATATCATATAACTTAGCTACACTCATATACAAGTATCCCTTTCTTCAAGGGTGAAAACATATGCATATAAGTATATCTAAGCAATAAAACATAAATTACATATGCAGCTAGACATAAAAGTATACAAAGATTTTTACCCGTAGCGAACTCGTAAGCATACTAATATGTCTATAAGGAAGACCAATAAATCATCATATGCAACTAGTCATAAGAATATACATATGTGCTTTTTCATAAAACCTCATATGCATACAAATACGTCTAAGATAAAATCCACGTAAATCATATCACAAATCATCATATAAATACATCATAGCTCAATCATAAATTTATTATGTTTCTATGCAATGCTTTCTCTTTCCTTTCATCTCTTTGCCTATGCCTTGGTTGTATTATTTAATAAAGATCCTAGTGACTTTTGAAGTATTGAATCATTCACACTGGAATTTATTGGAAGCCTCATAATTATGCGTTAGTTCACTTCACACGAAGTTGAACTTGTGGTATCTCATCGGTCATGTGTAAGTGAATGGATTTTGGAAATCCTAAGAAATGTGAAGATAGTGTTCAGCTTTTTAAACTTGCCCATGAACAATGACCATTATTTGTGTGATACTTCATTCTTTCGGATAACATGCTTGTGTATAATGTTTGTGGGTAATATTTCTGTTAAACCCTCACGAGACTTCACTCGTCCACTAGGGTTGCCTTGGGGTTTAAAAAGCTTGTTGCATGTGCCAAATGCAACCGTGTTTCCTACGACAAAGGAGGTAGGATAGAGTTTTTATTTTTGTTTATTTTATTTCCGCTTTTGTTTTGCTAAGGGACTAGCAAAATGTAAGTTTGAGGATGTGATAAGCCTTGAATGTTATGCATTCAAGCCCCTTAACTTGCATTTGTTAAACCTTAGCTATTTTTGTAATATAATATTTTGTCGTGTTTTTGTGTTTGTTAGTGTTTTCAGGTCTTATGGTAAAGTTGCACTTTACATCATAGATTTCCTCAATAAAAGCTAACTTCATCACTTGGCTCGAGCTATCCCTTACTTTGGCTCGAGCTATCCTCTAACTTGGCTCGAGCGATATCTGAACTTGGCTCGAGCTATCTCTCAACATAGCTCGAGCGATATAATAACTTGGCTCGAGCTAAACAGATCCAGTCAGAGTCTGAAGTGCGATCTGCGCCGGATTTGGAGGAAGAGAGATTTATGGAAGACTTATCAATGCGAGAACAGCTCGGGGATCCCTCCAAATGAGTGTTGACTTGATTGTACTGAGAAATGAGAGATTGAAGGTGAGAAAATCCCTTGAAAAGAGGGATTTTAAAGTGAGTTGAGGGATTGATATATGAGTTGATTTCTGGTACAGCAGGATCATCAGAGGTCGTGGTGCAGGGGAAAAAGGGAGCATCGGAGTTCATTATAGAACCTGTCCAGAGGCTGAAGAACACTCCAGGAGATGTCTTTCTCTAATCCAATAGAGAATTTCAACTCCTCTATGAGTGGCTAATCTCTTTTCGTAGGGAATTGATGAAACCCTCTCCAAATTCCATGATGTAATTCGTATTCATTGTTGGGATTTCCAGAGTTTACATGATGATTGTTTAGCTTAGGGAATTGCAAAACCATTTGTAAATTGCTATTCAATGAAAATACTCATTCTTGATTATATTCCATCTTGTCTATAAGATAGTATTTTGTCTTGAATGAATTCAACATCTTTATTTTCTGTGATTATGGGGATGATAGCTAGGCAATGGTATTAATTGGCATTCATTCAAAAAGCTTGATAGGTCATACTTAGGATTCATAAATCATGCTACATTTTAGCTTAGCTTAATTCGGGTAGATGATTCATGCAACCTAGGATGGGTTATTCTTGATTCTTGGTGATATGTATGTTGTTTAGGGATTGTATAGGTCATGCTAGGGAGTATAGATCATATCACAAATAGTGTTTAGGTGATTAATCCGTATTAATCTAAGATGATTCATCATTTTCGCCAAAACAAAAGTGTTTTCTTGTCGATGCAGTCGTATGATTGACAACCATACGTGCATCATATCATGTCTATACTGAGAATCCCACATGAGTACGAATGATCATTGGAATGAGGTTTGTGGTAGATTCAATCCCTATGTTTATTTCCTTGAATTTCATTACGTGTTTAAGCTTTAATTTAGTTTTCAAACAACCCATTATCTTCCTGAATTAGATTAGAAATTAATTTTGAGTATTCGATAAACATCCATTTAAGAACAGTCCTTAAGGTTCGATACCCTAAAAAATAGCCCTATCTTACAAAGGATTCGTCCTATTGCGAGTGGTCTTTTTATAATTGATCCGTCAAATCCACATCATGTAACTAGTCGTAAGAATATACATATGTGCTTTTCCATGAAGCCTCATATGCATACTAATACGTCTAAGATAAAATCCACGTAAATCATATCACAAATCATCATATAAATACATCATAGCTCAATCATAAATTTATTATATTTCTATGCAATGCTTTCTCTTTCCTTTCATCTCTTACATTGTGGCACACAAGATATTTACAACCCCTGTGTCATGGGTTTACACGCATTCTTATGTTCATCACACATATGCTCTTTTTATGCTTACTTTACTCATAAATACTATGCAAACATTTTTGCCATAATTCTTTTTCTCAAAATCGAATATCAATAAAACATCATAAAAACTTAACATGTCAATAAATTCTGCCATAATCATAAAACATCAATAAAGCATCAAAACTCATCATCAATCACTCATCAAATCATCATAAATTCTCAAGAAAATAGTTGAAAGCACGAATCACATATTATCACAAGATACCATCGGTTCGTCTTTTAAACCATTATTTTGTTTCTTCAAAATCTCATAAAAGTATTTATTTTGTTTAGCAAGTACAACATCTACTAAACATTGAAAAACAAAACATAAAATATTTTAAAGTGTGTATCACTCTCAGTAAGTATAAATACTTACCTATTTCCGCTTGTGTTGACAATCCTCTAGGTTGAATGTTTAAGCAATTTCCGCTGCATAATCACATTGCTAAACATCAACAACTATAAATCCATACTTATTCTAAGCTAAATAACCAATGACACTTGAAAGTGTAAGTATCAATGTGGCCATAAGCAACCCATAAAATTCTAGGGTTCCCAATAGCATTTAAACAACCTATATAATTAATTCGTAGTGAATTACTAGGGTTAGATATCATAAAACTCTAAAACACTCACTATAGAAAAATCTAGCGTTTAGGCTCTTTACTTCAAATATTGAAGAATCCAGAGTTGTGCACCGCGGAACTTCAACCCGATGTAGATTGAGCACAAACCGATAAGAATCATAAGGAATTAACTATCCATAAGCTATACATTTAAAAATATAGCCTAGGCATTTGAGAAATTAGGGTTTCAAGAATTTTACCTCGAAACGATCGGTAGAACAAATTTTTCGACACCGAGGATTACGATTCCGGCATTAGAATTCACGTTTGGGACCTCCAAGATCAGTGCACTAGGGTTTGGGCAAAACCCTAGGAGAGAGAATGGAGAAATTGGCGGAAGAGAGAAGAGAAAACGACTGCAATGGGCTGGAAAATTGGGTTCCAACTTATATAGGCTCAGTCCAGTCGAACGGGCAAGTGCAGCCGGTTGAACGCTCATGCCAAAAGCTGTTGCCAGTCGAACGCTCATTTGGAATGGGCAACACAGACTTGATTTCCAAAGTGGTCCGATCGAACGGCCATTGGAATGGACGGCTCTGACTTCCATTTAATTTCCCCAAAAGCGACCCGGTTGAATGGCCATTGGAACGACCATTGGAACGGATGGCTATGGAGCTCACTTTTAATTTTCTAAATTTCTCCGGTTGAACACCGCATTGAACGGCTATTGGAACGGAGCTTCCTGGAGCTCGCCCGGTCAAACAGGAAAACCACCGGTCGAACGGAGGGTGACAGTTTTGAATTTTTTTGACTTTTTATAAGTGTTTATTTTTCTTACTTTTAATTACCATTTTACCCTTGACTTTTAGTTGATTACATAAATAGTTTACTAACTGCCCTTGACCTTAGTCATGTTCTAGATTTCAAGTATCCTATCGTTCCCTTATTTTCTCAAGCCATATATGTGATCAACTTATCCCTTAAGTCATTTCCCTATACTTCATCATTGTTACTATCCAAATAGCATTATTAAAGTCCTAAGTCCAATATTACGACAATTAGCATTATCAGGCTTGCACCTTAACATCCTTATGTTGGGTATCTAACAAAATCTTGAGTCCGACCATTAGCACATCCAACTTAGTATGCATTTCCTTGACTAAAATTACACTTTCAAGTCCAAAACTCCAAGTCAAATGCAAATGCATAACAAAATTAAACTAGTTATCCAAGCGTACATAACGTGACCCAACCTCTAATTCTAAAACAAAACGAAACCTACGTGCCCCGAGTAATCCTAATGGTCATACTTATCTTAAGTCCCTCCATTATTTCCTTCCAAGTGTACTAGTACTATTCCTGCTTGATTGGTTATAGTTTCGCACAAAGTGACCCACGTTGCTGCATCAGAAGCACACATTTGCCTGCACTCGACATTGTCCTCGGTGACATCGGTCATATTTAGGGCATCTTACTCATCGTTGTAGTGTTTTAATGACTTGACATTTTTGTCCTGAAAGGTGTCTCAAGTTGTTGTGGGATGCTACTCCCCCCAAAAGTCCTTGTTTCTCCATGAAGGTGACCCTTGAGACAACTGTCCCTTCCATTGGTTTGCTTTTAGCATCACAGTTTCCTTAAGGCCCTCTTATGCGAATCCACTAGTAACAAAACTTAGAAACAGATGCATCATTGTGATCTCCAATGGTTACTTTAAAAGAGCCTTAACCTCTAAAACATATTAAACTGTATTTTAAAACAATAATCAACTCATGCATTATCATTGATAGTTTATCATTTGAATATAAGAACAAAAGACTACTGATTATATAACAGTAAAAAATAATAACAAAAAAATCGAATGAACAGTAAATCCGGCAATTTAGATGGTTTTAGGTAACAGAAGGGTTGAATTAAATTTTTTAGCAAACATTGGGGGATACATTGCAAATTTTTAAACATTGAGGGCTAAATTGAAAATCCGCTCAAATATTAGGGGGGGTAAAATGTAATTTTTTCGATATTTATTCATTATTAAACTAGAAAATAAATGCAAAACATAAATGTAGATTTACTCCTTATTAATCTCTAACTTAACTCCTAAGAAAAGATTACATCTATAACGCCCCGACAAAATCATTTAATTTATAAATGACTTAGCGGTTTGCTTCCCAGCCTTAATTCATCTATCAGGTTAAAATTCAGGGATCATACACTCTCAAAAGGATGAGAGTCTACAGAGGAAGACTTGTCACTTATAAAGAGCAAAAATACCAATTAATACCCACAATAAAAGAATATCATAATAGCAAAAAAAAAAACATAACCATAATATTATAAATAACATATGTTCTGATGTCTCCAAAGTAAGGTCAAAAGACTAGTCATCAAATAACATAAAGATTACAACTTAAATATAATATCATCACCAAAATCAGTTGGCCTCCAACTCGATATACATCTTGTAAATCATATCTATCATATCATGGTAAGGGTTGCCACCCGTGAACCAAATCCTTCTCAACCAAACTAGCTCTAGCTTGTCAAATATCACTTGGAGGACATCCTCCCGCCTAACTAAATGGTTCCCATAAACAGCTATCATCTGTGCTAGCTATCGAGTTGTATAAGATCATAGGTAGAAAAGATACAAGAGTAAGAGTGCGTTTGAGATTGCGATTTCATAGACAATAAGTGCGATTTTAAACCAAATCACAAAAAATAGATCGTTTGGGAACTGTGTTTTTAAAAAATTGCGATTTAAAAAAGCAAAAAATCTACGTTTTCAAATCGCAGGTAAGTGAGTATTTTTTTGAAAACATTGAATTTTAAAGGCTAAACTGCGATTTTAAAGGCCAAATTACGATTTTGCCAAACACTTAACTGTGTTTTCAAAAATCACATTTTCAAAATTGTACTTTTTAAAATCGCTATTTTTAAAATCACACTTTTTAAAATCGTAATCCCAAACAGACCCTAAGTCCATAACTTAGTGAATAATAATGCACATGTTATACATATTATCATTTGTGAACTCAGTTTATAAAATACAAGCATTGTTATTCTCAATTGATAACATAAAACATGTCATAATGTAATATAGTTATAATACATGATATAATCAAGAACAAGTGATATGTTAACAATATGGTCTACCCGAGATATTATCCTTTCTCAGCAACGTTTGTGCGTTCAAAAGGACTTATGGTACAATTCCAATGCCTCGGACATTGCATAAACATATTGTCTTATACTAGCAGTCCGATCGAGTCCGACCTTGGGTGGCCCACACTGACTAGCAAAGCCGTAACTAGTGACCCACTCAAAGAATGATACGCTGTCACAAAACTCAATCATTTGATCCAAGGCCCTCTTTATAAAATAAAACTCTTTGACTATAGAATCAACCTATAATAATAGTAAGACCATGCCATTGTTTTGTTCAAGACAGTGCAACCATGTCATACGATGCATATTAATTTTTGTATCTTTTATATGCATGCTCTTCATAACTCATTATTTCATTATCTTTGTTAGTCACAACCGTTTTTACAAATGAAATTCACAGTTAAAAATAAATAGTCATTTCATAAGAGTTATAAACATACATGTTTTGTACATCACAATAATCATGCTATGCATAAAAATATAACAATAACAAGTATCCATGTGAGTTTTTACTCACTTGGGTCGTATGGATCAACCAAATACTCTTTCATGCGGTCCCCGACTTTCGAATTTGAGGAATGATCTTATCGTTAGTCTTATGCTTTGAGTTAAACAAGTCCTAGGCTTCTAATAACCCAAAAGGACATTCTGTCCGAGCATCGAACGTTTGACCAGAAGGGTCGAGTGTTCCAAGCCCACACATTGAACATTTAATAAGGAAAATCGAACATTTGATAATGTCTAGAAACTTATTATAAGCCACATCTCGGTCCTTTATGGTTTCTAACTCTTCCTAACGTCTCCAATTAGAGAAAACAAGTGGTCTCATACTTCAAAAACAGGGTTTAAGGTATCAAACTCCTTAAACAACACAAAACCAACTTAAACCTACAAAAACTCAAAATGATCAAGCTTAAGCTAAACAATACAGAAACTAATACTCAACAACGACTAAACAAGATAACAACAAGTAACTAACAACAAAGAAAATGAATTAGGTAAGAATAGGTACATCTCAAGCCAAAAAGCCTTCTCCTTCTCCAAACACTCTCCCTCACATATTCACAAGGCTCTTTGGTCTTCTAAGCATGAATGAACAGTGCAAAGAGGGGGAAATAGTTGTATTTATAGAGTTAGAACGTCTGGTTAAGGACTGCTAGATTTTTAGGTTCATCGAACGTTTTATGTACGACATCGAACATTTGATGTACTATTACCCAACGATTCTAGGGTTTCCACCAAACGTTTGATAAAAGCACATCGAACATTTGATATTGTCTGACATGCACATCGATCAAAAGTTTTCACGTGAATCAGTGTATCAGGATACATATCAAACGTTTAATCCTCACCATTGAACGTTCCATGAGCATACCGAACGTTTCATAGATTCTTTCAAACGTTTCATAGACGTCTAAAACTCAAAAATAAACCCTAAAACTTGTTAAATCTTTGGGGGATTACAACATCATTCCACTCTCCTAACAATTTCCTTGTCCCAAGGACAAAATTAAAAATCAAAATGTGAACTTAAAATCCCTTGAATCTCTTATGAAAACATCACTTACAATTATTGAAATAACAAATATTAAATATCTTTAAGACCACGGTGTACTCCTTTCCCTTGTTAGTTGTGCATGTCATAAACTCAACTAATCAACTTGACCTTTTGTCTTTCAACTTCATGTGACTTGCTCGCACCCCCTACCATTTTTTTCCTCTTTTAAAGCCAGACAAAGGCTCGCCGTTGCTTTATCTCACTCACAACAAAGTAAAGATGAAACGCAGGGGTTGGCACTGCTGGGACGAGATGCAGAGAGGAGTTCTTGGATTGCCAGCATGGTGCTCTCTAGGCGGTGGAATGACGGTGGAGACAGCTTATAGGTACGTCGCGGTGGTTGGCGACACGTTTGGAAGGCTGGGTCTGGTACTTTCGAAAATTGTGAGGAGGCGACATGGTGGTTCTTGTTGGAATTTTCTAATTGGGTTTTTTTTGGGGTTGGGTATTTGGTTGTTTTGTGGTGAGTGTGGCGATAAATTCTTGTGATGGGTTTCTTACGGTGGGGGTGAGGCGTAGGGAAAGAGTGGTGCCAGTGGTGTAGGAGTTAAAAGGTGAGGATTCGTGGGTTGGGTAGTGTTGCATGGTGGTGGAATGGGTGCGGTTTCTTTCAGGTTTTTTTTTATCGATAGTGGTTCTTGATTAGGATTGGGCTCTTAGGATAAATTGGTGGTACACATCGCTCATCTCCTCCATGGTAATTGCGTACCTGTTGCAAAAGCTCAAGTAGCCCATCATGTTGTTGTTGCATCATTATGGATCGGTGATTGTTATAGAAAATAACCAACATTGCTCTGATACCACTTGATGCAATCCCACTAGTAATAAAACATAAGAAATGATAAATCGGCTACTTCAAGGGAGCCTTGGCCTCCAAAATACAGTAAACTATATTTTAAAACAATAATCAATTCATGCATTATTATTGATAGTTTCTCCTTTAAATAGAAGAACAAAAGACTACTTATTATATAAGAGACCAATTAAGTCTTTGACTTCTAAAAACTATGGCGACTCTAGTAAGGAAAGATTCTGAATTAGAGATCTATTCCTTATTAGACTAGAAAATAAATGCAAAATATAAATGGAGATTTACTACTTATTAACCTTTAACTTAACTCCCAAGAAAATATTACATCACCCTCTACAGCCAATGAAGCCTTGTTCACCAATTCCATAAAGCTTTTGACTTCAAGACACATCACTAGTTTTGAATCCTTTGGTTCAAAACTCTTTCAATTTTTTTTGGCTTTCTTCTCCTTGTCAGGTATCTATAATGGGTCTATTAGGTTAGTGTAGGGGATCATGCATCATGTTATCAAAAACATTGCATAGCGGAATATAAAAACTTTAAACTGATCTAGGATCGAAATAAACTTCAAGAGAAATATACTTTTGATTTTCTCAAGATTAAAGTAAAACATAAGTTAGATTTACTTACAAATCTTATTGGCCTCTCCTTAGGCATTTAGGGCTATTTGAATTCACATTTGCATCTTTGTTGTTGATGATCATTGAAGTTAATGAAGAACGTCATGAACACCAAGAACTCCAAAATCTTCAAAGGCTTGAAGAACTCCAAGAACGCGAATAACATGAAGAATAATGTTATTCATAAAATTCAGGTTTTCTTCTTAATGGCTGAATATGACTATGAGTGTGGACTCACAACTAGAAGTAAGAGAATAATATTTCTCTTTTACAAAAATCACTCACTAACACCTTAATGCTTATTGTCTACAATTTGTAGAAACAATAGTTGTAATGGAAGTAGTGAGTTTTTTTGCTTCTGTATGAGCCTCTATTTATAATCTTTGAAAAACTAAGAGATGAGTAAAATAAGCAATATGGGACAAGTGGTATGAGGCTAGGGTTTTAAAAAACTTAGTCACTACATAGCATAAGTGATGTATGGGCCCAAGGAAGATTTCCTTGGTCCATGTGTTTTGTCTGCATGCTCTGGCTTGGGTTTTATCTCAAAGCCCAATTTACCTCTCTAGCAATTTCTGCACAATTTTTCCTTGACCCATGTTTTTAATAAATTAAAACAACATGATTAATAAATAAGCCCATATTTTAATAAATAAAACATGAGTAATAATATATGTTAACCCTCATGTCTACCTTGTGTTAACCAAAATTGATGTGTTTTTTAAAATTATCATTGGATCAAAAGTGAATAATAATCTATCATAAATTCAATAATGATTTTAAAAGTCATATCACTTTTGGTTGACACAAAGTAGATATGAGAGTTGACATATATATTCAACCTTGTGTCAATCAAAATTGATATATGGTGCCACTTCAGTCCATTTAGAGTAAATATCGATGTGTCTTTTAAATACTCGTCTATTTAATTATAAGTAATGATACATGTCAACCCTCATGTCTACCTTGTGTCAACCAAAATTTATGTGTCTTTTAAGATTACCATTAGATCAAAAGTCAATAATAATCTATTATAAATTTAATGGTGATTTTAAAAGGCACATCATTTTTGGTTGACACAAAGTAGATATGAGGGTTGACATAAATATTCAACCTTATGTCGACCAAAATTTTTAACAGCCAACTAATACAACTCATGGCTAGGCTCAACTGGACCGCTTAAAGGGTGAATAGAGAGCTCGGGTTCTCTCTCAATTTTTATTAAAAAAAAAAACAAAGTTTGTTAAAAGCAGCTTATAACTTATTGTTAATGAGTTTGGCTTGCTCTGAAAAAATTAGGATTTGGCTTATGTGTTAAAAAAAATTAATAGTAAATATAATTTAGTTTTTTTAACGGCCCACATTTAATTTCACTCTTGTTGATGTAGCATAGTGCCACCTCAGTCCATTTAGAGTAAATATATATGTCAACCTCTATGTCTACTTTGTGTCAACCAAAAGTGATGTAGCTTTTAAAATAACCATTGAATTTATGATAGATCATTATTAACTTTTGATCCAATAGTGATTTTAAAAGCCACATTAATTTTGGTTGACATAAGATAGACATGGGGGTTGATATGCATCATTACTCGCTCATTTAATATATGATACATGTCAACCCCCATGTCTACCTTGTGTCTATCATAAATTCAATGGTGATTTTAAAAGTCACATCATTTTTGATTTACATAAGGTAGACAAGGAGGTTGACATATATATATATATATATATGAAATTGATCAAATATGTTTAGCCCAAAAACTTTTTCCCCATCCTTGAAATCAGATTTCCAATCCCTATCGATTCCCTCCTCCCATCCACTCAGCCACCACCTGTTGCCCACAACCGTTGCCCACCACCAGCGGAAGAACCCGTTGGACACCCCGTACAAACCACCACCAGCCAGAGATCCAACAAATGCCGCCCATCATTAGTCGGAGATCCCACGAATGCCTCCCATAGCCATCGACTAACCCATGAACAGCACCCACCACCATCGACGACCCCACACACCGGACGAACCACCACCCCCGACGAACAATAGCTTTGTGCGACACCAACTCATGGACGAAAAGCATCCCAAGTCTACAATGAGCTGTACATTGCCGAACCTAACTTTGCCCACCACCACCGAAGAACCACAACCGGTTACCTGCATCTCCATATGCCTTACGAACCACCCTACGTTGGGCGAAACACCCGGGGCAAAGGTAACCCCCAATATTTCGAGCATTTCCGCGTTATAATGTATATGTTTATTGGAAAAATGAGGGTAAGGCAATGTTTTTTTAATTTTTTTTAAAATTTTTTTTTTCAGTGTTTGGTATAACCGAAAATCATGATTAAAATTCCATTTGTTTTGATATAAAATATTTTTTGAAAAACGTCTTCTCTATTTTTTGGTATTTGGTATGACTGAAAATTTTGGTCAAACAGAAAACATTTTCAATTGACTAGACAAACCTTTTTTAATTCCTTAAAACTTTTTCGAGTTTGGACTTCTACCGTACACGACATCCTTTTCACATGCACTCTGTCTTTCTTGCTGCCGGAGTTGTCTCCAAAGCCGTTGGCATTGCTGTCACCGCTATAGATTTTTCATACAAACCAACGGCAAAAAATAAGGGTTAAATACTTTTTCAGTACCTGTGGTTTATGTTAAAGACAAATGACTACTTCAGTTTCAAAAAGCATCACATGTGGTACCTGTAGTTAATGATACTACCAAGTTAGTACTCCCATCAGTATTGCGTTTAAAAAGTTAACGGAGTGCCAAATCACCACCTCTAAATAAACGACACATGTCTAGCTTGCCATGTATGAATGCCACATCAGATATAAAAAATAATAAAATAATACTTAATCGAATTTTTATTTTTATTTAAAAAAAAAACCATCTATCAATTAAGCTTTTCTAGTGGCGGTAAAAGATTTCGGTAAATAGGACAACTACCCCCTTAGGTTTTGAAAAACATATTACACACTAAGGGTTTGGAAATACCCCATTGACGCCGATGAAGTGATTTTCACCCACCGCCGCTCGATTCGACCGCGATTCTGGTGGTTTATACATAAAATCTGCTTGTTTTCAGTCGTTGGAGAGCCTGATTTAGGTCATCTTAGTTAGTTGTCGTCACCAGTGAAGCCACTCATGACCCTTCGCAGGCCTCTGATCAAACTGAAAGGTAATCACTTATGACCACTTCGCACAGTTTAATTCCTTCTTTTATTGTGGAAATGGAGTTGTAGGAACACACATATGTGCCTTCTTGTGTACTGTGTTTAGGGTATAAAAAAATTACTTCTTTTATTTATGGGTCACAGTCTGATATATGTTGTGTTTCACGTTTTTTTTTTCTGTCGGTTTAAGGATTGTATATGCTTTTGTATGGCCTGTATTTCAACTATTGTTGTCGATAGATTTTAGATGTGGTGCTTAGAGTATGTTATCAAGTGATTGGGGTGAATGGTAGGTTGATTTTTTAAAATCATATTCATTTTTTTTTTCCCAAAAGTTTGATACTTTTGTTGATATTCTGTCTGAAATGGTATACTTTTTTGTTTGTTGTCAGCAGTTCTCACTTTAAGAGTAAAGTTTACAAAACAAAACAAAAAATTTGTCTATAGGATGTCATTGTCCCATAGACACTTTTCCAATCCCTATGTTATGTTTCACTGACTTTGTTAAAGTGTCTATTGGATGTCATTGTCCCCTTCACTATTGATAAATGCTTACTTTTAATGCACACTAAATTTGTTGGTTAGTTTGTTTGTTTGTCAAGGAAATACCTTTTTGTCTCATATAAATTGTTTTGTTTGTGGTAATAAATTTGGACTATTTATGCATGGTGTAAAAATGGTAACCTCGAAAGTGGATATATTAATTTACTATGATGGGTCTATGTCTGGAAGACACTTAGAATATGTAGGAGGAGATGTTCTGAATATCTCGAAAATAGATGCGGATCGCCTATGTTACTAGGACATTTCTAATGTGGTGTAGGATGAATTGGGTTATAAAGACGATGGTGAAATGTTCTACAAGTTCGATGAAGATGGTTACAAGAGTATTCATTCCCTGAGAACAGACAATGACATAGTTAAAATGCTCAACGAGTTGGTGACTGGTAGAAGACGTAAGTTGCACATATATGTAGAGCATAAAATTGATGAGCCTACACCAGTTGAAATTCAGCCTCCACCTTTGCTTCTAACTCAATCACCTGCTGATGAAGTAATTGATGACTACAAGTTTACAGAACAAATTCCAGACTCGCCATTGCCGACTCCACAACAGTCTACACCTTTTACAACCGTGCATACAGAGGGTGACATCCTTCTTAGCGACTTTGATGTAATAGACGACGATGAGCCGGAGATATTTAATGAAAGAAGTGATGAAGTGATAAAGGCTGCTAGGGAGGCTACAAGAAGACGGCGGGAGATGAGGCTGACTGGCAAGATGTAGATGAGTATCATCCTGATAGTAATGAGTTAATGAGCTTAGATAGTGAAGATGAAGCTGACATAGGGTCATTTGTACGCCTTTGAAAGAAAAGGAGGTGTCCACAGTGGAACGTTGTATTCACTTGTACATGACTTGTCAAAAAATGTTTCGTTGAAGCTGGGGTTGAGGTTTACATGCCCCTTTGATTTTAAGGATGCATTGAGATTATATGCAATACAACAAGGGTTTGACTATACCTTCTTGCACAATGATAAGAGACGAGTGTCCGCTTTTTGTAAGAAAAAATGTGGCTGGAGAATACATGCATCCTGGATGAATGACAAGAATGCTTTCTAGATAAAAACTTTTTTCGACGTTCACAACTATGGCAAGCACCACAAGAATAAAAGGGCAACAATACAATGAGCTGCGAAGAGATATTTGAACAACTTTCGAGACCAATAAGATTGGAAAGCATCTACATTTAAATAGTAGATTATAAGGGACTACAAGATTGATTTTACCTTGTTAAGCTGCCATCGTGCAAAGAAAATGACATTGGATATACTCAATGGAAGGCATCATGAGCAATATAGACGCACAAGGGAGTATGCAATGGCATTGATGAAGTGGAATTCTGATACCTCAACTTACATACAAAGGGATGCTAGATTCTTCCAAAGAATGTACGTTTGTTTGGACACGTGTAAAAAAGGATTTTGGGCTGCATGCAGGCCCATAATCTGCTTGGATTCTTGTTTTATAAAGGGTGAGTTTGCTGGACAGTTACATGCTGCCATTGGTTGGGATGCTAACGATGATTTATACCCTATTGCATTTACTGTTTGTGACTTCGAGTCAAGAGAGACCTTGACTTGGTTTATTAGTACCTTGTTGGAGGACCTTGAGGGTCCACATGACCATTTGTGGTCATTCATGTCAGATCAACAAAAGGTATCAATGTTTATTGCTTAATTGTTTAATTATATAATTATATGCTCAATTGTTTACAAAACATGCTTAATCTAATCAAAACCCTTTTATATAAAGGGATTACTTGATGCCTTGGAATTTTTGCTGCCTGGTCATGAGCATAGGATTTGTGTAAGATATTTGCATGCGAACTTTAAGAGTAAAAGATTTAAGGGCATGGCATTAAAGGATGTTTTGTGGTCTGTAGCCGGGGATTCAAATGAATCACACTCCAAGCACTATATGAGCGTTATCAAGAGTATGGATATAGAAGCCTTTAACTATCTAGACAAGATAAACCCAAAGTTGTGGTCAAGACGTATTTAGAACCCATAGTTGTAGTGACATTTTGACAAACAACATTGCGGAGTTGTTTAATGCAAGGATCCTTGAAGTAAGGGACAAACCTATTCTGACTATGACAGAGATGATAAGGCGGCAACTTATGAATAGGTTTAATCAGAAAAGATATGGAGCTCAAAAGTCTAATAAACCACCAATTTGCCCTAGGATTATGAAAAATTAGAGCGAAACAAGATTTTATCAAGTGATTACATTTGCCATTGGCATAACAATCTTTCTTTTGAGGTTGACCACAACCACAAGCCTAGGAGCATAGTAAACTTGACCACAAGAAGTTGTGGATGTGGTAGGTGGCAGTTGAATGGTATTTCATGTCCTGATGCATGCTGTACTATATATGTGAATAGGAAAATTCCAAAGTCGTACATCAGCAGTTGGTACTTGATGTAGATGTACAACTCTTCATATGCCCTGGAGATTTACCTTATGCCTGGGCCTATTGCCTGGCCTGTTGACGATGGTATTGAACTTATAGAACCCCCCAATCAGTAAGAGATAAAGGGGTAGGCAAAAAAAGTTGAGAAAGAGAGGACTTGACGAAAATGGTTCAACCGAAATTATTAATGTGACTCGCTAGGGATATAATATAACTTATGAAAATTGTAGTCAAAAGGGTCATAATGCTAAAATTTGCAAACAACCATAAAACCCCAACAAGAAGAAGTGGCCTAAAAGGGTTAAGAGTAGGAATCCTACAACTTCAACTGCTGTGAGTTATTATAAATCGACTTAATCATATAATTTTCATGAAATTCAGTATACTAACGCTGTTTATCATTGTGTTTTGACAGGATGGAGATTCACCTTTAGTACAGGTCACTCAAACTACCGAACCCACAAAGGCTGGACAGATTGGTTGTCTTAATATTAGCAATGAAATATTTGGAATAAATTCACTTTATTGGCAATTAATTATGTTATGTTGGCAGCATCAATCCCAACATGTGGACATGCCACCAACATTATCAAATCCGAATGATCATAAGATTAGGAGGTCAAAGAAGGGAACAAGGGTGAATATCTATATTAACTTGGGAATGATGATTTAAAATATGGAATGGAAAGCAATTTTCACTATTTTTTTCAAACGGGTCTTATTGTTACAGGTAGGAAGCTCGTAGCTAGTGGAAGCATGTAACATAGGATCAGAACATATTCAACCAGTAGTATCTCAATAAGAATGAGGCAGTTTTAACAACGAAGAAAGTTGAGGAGTTTTATGATGATGGACATGTATTTTGATGGTTTCATTTATTTTGAATAGTGACATAGACATGTATTTTGATGGTTTCATGTATTTTGAATAGTGACATAGACATATATTTTGATGGTTTCATGTATTTTGAACAATGACATAGCTAGACATGTGTTTTGATGTTTTATGTAACCAAATAAACAGTATCCTAGACAATTAGTGTTCTAGTTTATTTTATGGAATGAACATTAACTTAAATTTTTGAGTAAGTATTATTTTATTATTTTGTATATCTGATGTGGCAACCAAATCATAAGAACCACATGATGTGGCATTCATACATGGCAAGCTGGACACGTGTCGATTATTTAGAGGTAATGATGTGGCGCTCCGTTAACTTTTTGGACGGAATAGTGATGGGAGTACTAACTTGGTAATATCGTTAACTATAAATACTACCTGTGACACTTTTTAAAATCGAGGTAGCCACTTATCTTTAACGTAAATCACATGTACTAAAAAAGTTTTAACCCAAAAAAAAAATAATTAACGTCAAAATAAACGAACCTAAACCGAAATCATTTTAGTTGAAAGGAAAACATGGTTTAACTGGCATAAAATGTTTCCTTTTTTATTTTATTTTTTATTTCCGTAAACCATTTTTCAATTTTTTCCACATGACACTCTGGCTCAACCCGCACACCCGATTTCTCCTTCACGCTCAACCCAGACACATTCCAGACACATTCGACCTTCTCCTTCTCCTTCTCGCTCAACTTCAAACCGCACAGCTCCTCTCTCTCTCAGGGATCTCGTCTCTCTTCAGGTACTCTCGTATCTCTCTGTTGGATCGCTCTGAAAGGTGTACGGTCTCGAAGCCTAGCTAACTACCGCACCGGATTTATACTTAGGTTTATATTTTTTGTCTCTCTAGGGAAAGCAAAGCTTTAGCTTTAGATCTGTGGATTTGTTTTGTTCATTTTCGGTGAGCAACTTCAAATTGTGCATGACATTTCTTAGCACATTTATGTTTTCTTCATTATCCCTTTTGCTCTGTTTCTGTGGAAGTCATTTCTAGTAGAGATCTCATGCTTGACATTGGCAACTCTTTCTATCCAATATTTTCGTCTTTTACTTGTTGAGAGGGAGCGTTTTCTCTGGTCGTTTGTGTAGTCAAGGGAAGGCACCACTGCCATAGTTACCCAACAAAATCTTAAAATGGTATGCTTTCTTGGAATGATGATGTAATACAGTGATGTAAATCCTAGATTAACTTGGAGCATCTATTATTTAAGTCCATCGTTGTTCAGGTTTTTAGGTGTGTTGCTGGTGATATGTAGAAACAAGTCTACTTATCAAAAAAAAAAAATGTTGTAACAAGATTGGTTTAGTTCAATTTAGTTGACTCAAATTGTAAATAGATAGAAGGTGATAGAATGGGTTTAACTAAACTTGTATTGTGTAACTTTTGTTTTCTTACTTATTGCTTTGTCACTTGGGATTGGCTCCATCCATTTTTGTGTCAAATCTTGAAACCAAAGTGGTAGAGTCTACCAAACATAAAAGGGAAGTTTAAGATGTAAGTAGAGAATGGATAATCAAAAGGGATGTAATATGTCATGTAATGTGGGATGATTATAAAAATAGGGAAAATGCGTAGATTTTATTTTTCTCATATGGTTGATGTTATAATGTATCTTTCTTGACCTATTCATGTTTAAAGATGGTTATGTTTCTATCTTTAATGATTTGATTGTATGATGTACGCTTGATATTTAATCCGGCTTATTATATGAGATGTTTCTATCTTTATGAGGTATTTTAATTAAACGTAATTTTTAGGTTATTTTTTTAGTTGTTTTATAGTTTAATATTTTTATGTTGTGAATAAAAATTGATATTTATAGGTTAATATGAGTGAATGAAAATATGAAAATATTTGCTGATTTTCCACGCCATACACAGGAAAACATTTTATGCTGAAACAAACGGAGCCTAAGTCTTTCTGAAAACGTAACCATTGATTTTTTTTTTTTCTTAAATCAGATCCTACTCTCACCAAGCGCCTCTTCTTTGTTCTCTACATAGTTGACGATGGATTCTAACCAAGCTGCCATGCAGCATAGCCTAGTGGGCTCTGAAGCTGCCTCTGAAAGAACTTTGTATGTATATATGTGCATGTGGATTTAGGGTTTAGGTTGTTGGGATTTGGGAATTCTTTGAAGTTGGTGCCTTGTAATGGCTGCTAGGTCAAATTGCTAGTCTAGGTTGAAAAATAACAATCTAACCCTAATTGTTTTTAATGTTTTGGGGTTGGTTTAGGTACCCATATGTTACTGGGACGTCCGTAGTTGCTCTCAAATTCAAAGATGGAATTCTTATGGCTGCTGATATGGGAGGTTAAATGCTAAACTCACTCATCCTCTATAGCGATTTTCATATAATTCTGTTGCAATTTTCATATATTTCTGTTTTTACTAAAGTATTTTTGATTAAATTAACGTTGTTCTTGATCATAAACCCTCGTTTGGCTGCTGAGGAAACAATGGCTATATGGATGTATGTATGTATGAATGTATATATATATATCTATCCGCCTGTGTATGTGTTCAGGTATATCTATGTATGCCTGAAATTGTCAATTTGCAATTGAGATGTGTGAATACGGTATTCTATTTATCTTGTTTTCAGTATTTTGATAAATTGTTTATTTCTTTAGGGAAAAAGGCTACTCCTGTCAACACTCTCTATGTACTGTCTGTTTAAGACTATTCCTTTCAACTTTGTTATGTCATCCTCTTACGTTCTTATTGATTCAGCAAGTAATTTCTCTTGTCTGATCTTGTACTCTTGCACTTCAGTGAGTAAGTAGGGATCACTACTCAAGGTTTTAAGTAGCACCTTATTGGTTTTAAGAGCTCTGATCTCCTTTTAGTAGTCTAAAGCAATTTTATTTGGCTACTTGCTTTTGTCTACACTGAATTTTTTATTGTAAATCTGCTTCCACTTACCCCAGACATGCATGGGACACATTGTGTACTTTCCGAATGATTATGTCCATATAAATATCTAATAGCCAGATTCCCATCATATTCCTAAAATTCTTTTGTTCTGGTTTTTTTTTGTTTTTTTTTTTAAATATTAAAAAAAAAAAAAAATTCTAAGATGCATCTTTATTTCAGAAAATTTTCGTTTTTGATTTTACATTGAGTCTATAGATCCATTTTAGAATATTTGTTTTTGGTACATATCTCATATCATTTGTGCCTCTAGACTAACTGGTTCACGATTTTAGTAACATTTTGAAAACTTCTTTATGATTATATATGTACCTTGTTAATAATGTATTAACTGACAGGCTCCTATGGGTCTACCCTACGATACAAGAGTGTGGAGCGATTGAAAACTGTTGGAAAACATTCTCTTCTTGGTGCAAGCGGGGAAATAAGTGACTTTCAGGAGATTTTACGTTATCTCGATGAGCTTATGTAAGTAATTGTTTTGGAAGAGATATGGATGAAACTGAAACTTTGCACCTTTTTATACCTTTGTTCTTTTTTCTTTTTACGTGTCATGTGAAAATGAACTTTTTTGTTGTTGTTGCAAGGTTTGTATGTCTTTTCACTGTTTTTGCTGAGAGATTCTTAATTCTGTGGTTTGGTGTTTGCAGCCTGTATGACAACATGTGGGATGATGGGAATTCTTTTGGGCCCAAAGAGGTGCACAGCTATTTAACTCGTGTGATGTATAATAGGCGTAACAAGTTTGACCCACTGTGGAACTCACTTGTTCTTGGTGGAGTGAAAAATGGGCAGAAGTACCTTGGCATGGTAGACATAACCGATCATTTTATTTGATGCTTTGCAGCTACCTATGTGCATCTAAGAATATTACTCAGACGTGCAATTGTGATTCTTATCCAGGTTAGCATGATAGGTGTAAATTTTGAGGATAACCATGTAGCAACTGGGTTTGGAAATCACCTCGCCCGGCCTATTCTTCGTGATGAGTGGCATGAGAACTTGAGTTTTGAAGATGGTGTCAAGTTACTGGAGAAATGTATGCGTGTATTTCTATATCGTGACCGGTCTGCTGTCAACAAGCTTCAGGTTTGTTGTTTCCTTATAGAATTGGTTTCACGATGTCCTTTAATTTGTAAAACCCTTAATAAATAAGTTATAGCTGCACCATGATATTACCGGAAAACAGTTCAACTTTGTTATAGTTGTTGGACGAAATTCTGCAACTTCTCTGGATGTTTCTCATTTCTGTATCTCATTTTATCCATATCTTTTTCTTTTTTAGTCTCTATTTGACTATTTCCATATCAAAATTTTAATTAGAGATTTAATGTTCTATTTTGGTGTACAATATGTCTCTAAAATTGTTATTCTACCAAATATTGGTTGTATTTGGAATATCAATAAGGATTGCAACAACTTAGAATCGAACCATTGATTGATTTTGTTATTTCTGCGAAATTGTGGTTTGAATTTTATCCATCCCAATTGAAATGTCTTTCTTTTTAAAACACACCAAAATATATCCATGTTTTAGAAGTTGAAGTTCTACTTCCTCAATTTCCTATATTACTCTCACATTTTCGAAAAGCAAACAAGATTCTTATTTAAAATTCATGTCGCATATGATATACCTTAATTAGAAATATCACTAATTTTTTTCCATTTTCATAATAGGCATGTCATTTCAAACCAAGACATTTTTTTTTTTTTGAAAGAGAGTATTTTCATTCTCATATTATATGAAATTTTAAAATGGTATATTCTTAAAATGTTATTTTTGAAGAATTAGAGGACTTCATGAAATCCTGTCTCAAATGTGTGAACTCTTTTCTCTCACTCCCTCTCTTCTGGATTTCACTGTCATAATAGTTTCAACCTCATTCTGGTAGAAATCTTCTTGAGCCTTAGAGACATGGTTTCTGAATCACTGACCAAGGACTAATTATTTTTGCTGGCTCGACTTGTGCTGGTTTTCCTTTGGAATTTACTCCTGCAAAAAGCTAAAAGAAAGGCTAAAAAAGAAAGGTTTTGCTAACGTGAATCTTGACTACCAGGCAATGATTTGGTAGAGCCGATATTCTAGCAAAATATTTAAACCAGAAAAAGGGTGACAAGATTTTGGAACTTTCTGTTTTATTTTAAATTCTTTTCTTTCCCCTACATGCTTTATTGAAATTCCTAGAATTTATAATAGATGGTCAAGATTTTCATTGTTCTTACTGTCCAAGCTTGTGGAATATGCTTACTCCCATCATCTATACATGTATCTTTACAAGCGTAGAAAAAAAGTATAGGTGAAACATGTTCAAAGTGTGCACTTAGTTCCCATATTCAGTATTCTACGTCTTCCTGTACCTTTCCTCTTTCTCTCTCTCTCTCTCTAGAATGGTCTTGGTGCTTGAGGAGGCTCATTATGTTTCTTTATGGGTTATGATGAGGGCAAGACAGCAAATTCAATCTGCTTCTTATGGCGAAGTGTTACGTATAACAATCTACCATCTTCCTTTTTGACGTTCTTAGTACCTGTAGGTCATTCTGATTAGTTTTGACGTTCTCTAGATCTAGGATTGGGAAGTACATTATTGCTTCCTTGTCTTGGCAGATTTATGTTTTTCAAATTAATGTTTTATTGAGCGTTGTTTGCCTTCCTGAACTTAAATGTTCAGTGACCTCAATCATATAATGCCAAATTGTACTAGTAGATAGCCTACTGGAAGTTTTGGAACCATTTCCATCTCTTGATCTTTTGTGTGAATGTGACATGGATTAGCGCAATTGAACCCTCTCTGTACATAGATATTCAACTATATGCAATTCTATATAAAGGTGACCCAAATCAGAATTAGTTCAATTTGTTCTTCAGCCGTTATATATTTGAATTATCTTTTAGAATATGATTTCAAATTTTAGATTTGGCCATTGAGCTTTAACTCAAATGATTCTTGGTCCCTTTGAAAGAATAAGGTGTTGGATGAGGTTGTGAGTTTCAGATCCATTGGGTATATGTCCCTTGCCAATTAAGAAAAAGTTTTTTCAGATGGTAATTGAATTTGGTAGTTTTCTTTTAATCATTCTTAACATATGTGAATTTTTCAACTTGCAGATAGCAAAGATCACAGAAGAAGGTGTAACTATTTCACCACCGTACGCATTGAAGACATTCTGGGGATTTTCGGCTTTCGAGAACCCAACGGTGGGTGCCGAGGGATCGTGGTAGCTACACTAGCTTGTTAGGGTTGGCTCTCACGTTTATTAGAACTGTGCTTGAGTTATTTGTAATTTTTGGACTTCCAAGTTGAACATCATAGCCTGGACCTTGTTGTCATTAATAGAATGATTGTCTAAATTCACAAATGCTCTGCCGATTGCTAATCACAAGAATTTGGCTCTGACCAGGATTGCCCCCCTCTCCTCCCCCCCGGGGAGCGCAATTGTGTTTCTCATATCTTGTCTATAGGTGTGGCACTATATTGTTGGGTCAAAATTGTTGTTAAACTTGGAAATTCTGAGGTAATGGCACCCTCCACATTTCATATAAAAGCGTAATGTTATTAGTAGAAAGTTATATGACTATGATAGAATTTTATTATAGTGAAAATTAGCTATGGGATTAGTACTTATAAAATAAAAAAGGATTGATTTTTACTGTTATGTTATTTTAATTGTGTAGCAGTTGTATAGTAGTAGTCTACTAAGAGCTCTTTTGGGATTGCAGTTTTAAAAAGTGTGATTTAAAAAGTGTAGTTGAGCATTTGGTAAAATCGTCGTTTTGTCTTTAAAATTTTGCATCTTTAAAAATGCACTTTCTTGCAATTTGAGAACGTTTTTTTTTATTTATTTTTTATTTTTTTATGTTTTCAAAGTAGAATTTTTTTAAAATGTCATCTCAAATGATACAATTTTTACAATTTGATTTAAAATCGCACTTTTAATTTGTAAAATTATAATGCCAAACACTCTAAAGAGCATTACTATTTGGTAATAATTCGTGAATATATGAATTTCAATTTGGTTTGCTTGGATCTAATGACCAATAGAATGAGTGGTAAATCTTGTGTAATATTCCTAAGTCGAAAGTAAAAACTATTTAGGATTCATCTTACAGTTTAGATTTTAAAATTATGTATTTTCAAAAGGCACTTCATTGCCTGTGATTTTAAAATGCATATTTATATATTTTCAAATTTCAATGTTTTAAAACGCAATCTTAAACGATTTATTTTCTTTGATTTGGTTTAAAATTATACTTTTTATCTACAAAATTGCAATACCAAATGCACCCTTAGAGCAGCCACCCAATAGCCCATTTCCTTCCCTATATATATAGAGAAAATCTAAAAAAATTCACAAAAAACTACTCACATAAGTTTTTCTATATGTTTCCTCAAAAATCAGCAATATAGTTACCCAATGATTTATATAATCATAAAAAATGACATCTCTCTTCTCTTTCCTTCATGCGTCCCCAAAAAATAAAAAGAAGATGATAAAAATTGGTCTATTTAATTGATATAGAAAATATAAGAGAATGTATTACTAAATATTTTTTTTTATAAGAAAGTAAAAAATAATTTTATTCTTTATACTTAGAAAAAATAGTTAGGTGTTTTTTGTTAGTACTTGTATAGACTGATGTGACAGCACAAATCACCTTCAGATCGGATCAGGATCTCCTACAATTTCTTTAAAAGTGTAAATTTTCAAATTACGTAAATTTAGGCTATTTTTTACATTGAACGACTTAAAAAATGTAGCATGTTTTCGAAGCAACAAAAAAAAAAATTCATTTCAAAATACTTTTTCTTCACTTTTGAATAAATGTTTCTTCTTTAGTAAAGTAAAAGACATTTTTTAATTCAAAGCTTTTCTATGACATAAATCACAATAACATGATAAAAATATATCAAATTTTCATTAATAACATGTTATATTTTTAATAGATAGCATTTTTTAAGTCATTCAATATAAAAAAAAAAAAAAAAAAAAAAAAAAAAAGACATAAATTTACATAATTTGAAAATCTATACCTTTAAAAAAAAAAAAAAAATTGCAAAAAATTCTTATCCCTTCAGATCACTTTGTTTACAAATAATTACTGATCTAAAAGCTGATTTTAATGTGACGTTATTTCAGTCAAATAACAATCAACAAAACAACAATACTCGTAAAAGTAATTTAAAGTTGAGCACTCTGGTAGACTTGTTGCATGAGCTCTAATTTTTTGCTGCAGCAAGCCTATCGAAGAAAAATGTGAAATCTTCGATCCATGAGTTGTTGCATGGCTTTAACTTTTATCTGCTCCCAGTAAACAAAAAAAAGAAAAAAAGAAAAAAAGATGGGTCTTGCATAATATACATCGAATATCACGTATAGCAATTCGAATATCACAGTACGCCCTACAACACTCAGCAGTTACTACAAACAAACAAACAAAAAAAACATTCAGCAGTTAAAACAACAAAAATATTATATATATATATATAAGAAAAAAAAAAAAAAACAACGAAAATTATGGTAATTAAGAGTAAAAAAGGAACAGAGAAAGGATACGAAACCACCAAGCCGTGGATTTCTTGAACATGAAAGGTTTCCTATGCAGGAGAGATGACGCTGGCTCCCTCCCCACCCACTATTTTAATTTGTAGGGCAGTTTTGGGCGACGGCGCCATCTCTCCTGCGTAGCGAACCTTCTAATGCTAGCTCCAGTTTATGAACTACTACTGAATCTTGGATAAGCCTTGGTTGTTTATATATATATATATAGAGGAATATTTTGTTCATATCCTTTTTATTTATTTAAAAATATTGAAAGCTTTTATCGATACTGGGCTCCAGCTAAAAGGGGCACTATATGGTGCTGGTTCATTCTGAATCCAGGAGATCAAAATTTTGCTGTTTGGGCAGTCACTCGATGTTTTTTTTTTTGTTGCCTTGAGTGTCTTTCTTTCACGTGGTTGGGATTTAAAGCTGAGGTCATCACCTTGTACGTCATTTTTTAATTGGGGGATGCTTGGTGTCCAACTCAAGCATCCAACCCCATCCAACTTTTTTTTAGTTTTTCAAAAAATAAAAAAATAAAAAAAATTTAAAATTTTTTTACACTTGAGTTGGATGGAAAAGTTGAAAAAATAGACTTTTCCATTTTAATTAGTAACTATGTAAATTGACAGGACGTATGCGTGCCATTTTTATTTTAAGAATTTACTATGATCACCAATGGCTTCATGGATGGTTCGCGCAACCAAGTTCGTCATGTGCCTTTTTGTGGACCGACAAAAGCATCGTGCGAGTGTGCCACACTATGTGTACGGGCAAAGCGCATCTAAAGCGTCAGCGTGACACGTGCGTGGCGTGTATTTTGCCCTGGGTATTACTAATACCACGTGTCTATTTAAAAGCTATTTTAGAATAAGAGAAAAAATTAATTCCTTATAAAGCACTAATAATTGTCATGTCTTTTCTTCTATCCTCTCATTTTTTTTTCCTTCTTGTTATTTGGAAGATAAAAAAAAAGTTTTCATATCTTTTTGATATGAGACAAAGTGAAAAATACAAACAAAAGAAAAGTTTAAATATTTTAAATTAGAAGGAAATTTTATTTTCCTGAAATAATTTTAACAAGTCATCATATGCCTTGTGGACTTTTGTTACTCTTATGAGTCTTAGAGCATTTAGGGAGTTAAAATGCATTTTGAAACATTTTAGAGCATTTATTTAGCTATCACTTTGAGAAAAAAATAGAGAGTGTGAACAGTGCTCCCCACTTATCATTAAACTAATAAAAAATATTTCTCTCTCATCACAACCGTAACTTTTTCATTTTTCCAATTTCTTCTTTCTTTTTTTTCTCTTTCATTCTTTTTTCTCACGCACGAAAGCTTTTTCCTTTCTCTCACGCCAACCTTCATCCATTGCTCTTTTGACGCCACTTCGAGCTCCGTCGCCTGCTTCTCTACAAACATCTGTCTGCCAGCCAACTCAATCAATACTTTCGTTAGAAAGGGGTGGTTGTCGGCAGCCACGCACCACCCCTTCCCTTTTTTTTTTTTTTTTTAAATTAGGTTTTTAAATTTTATATATTAATATTTTTTATTAAGAATAACACATGTCGTGATATTATTAGTGCTGACGTGGCATATAACGGAATATGTTAAATATTTTAACAGAATTTGACTCCAGGGACTAAATTTTTCTTTTGCTATACCACATAGATTTCTGAATTCATTTTGATACATAGAGAGTGATTTGTAATTTAGGTTAATCACAAGGACTGATTTTATATTTTTTTCTATTAATAATTTGAAAAAATAAATAATTAAAATAAAAAAAAAAATATTTTTTTCTTCAAAATAAAAATAAATTAGAGACACAGATGAAAATGTCTTAATGTCACTCAATTAGTTAACTATTTTGGTTGGGTGGAATTTCAATGAGGTGGTGGCAGTCATGATTAGGATCCCACATCCCCCTCGCTGCTTCTTTTTCAGTGCATTTATTTGGAGACATGAAATGAACCAAACCCTGCCACGTCCTCGACTTTGTAACAAAAGGTCTTTTCTTACAAAAGTAAGAGCAAATGCAACGGTGCTTAACAATTTTGTCTTTTTTTTTATTACCGACATTTTATTTAAAAATTTATCATAAGTTTTACAATAAATTTTTATATTTAAAATTTTACTGATACATTTATATTAATTTTTTATATTATTTTTTTCTCCTTCTCTTATTCTCTTAAAGCATCTTAAAATAATAAAATTATAATTAAAATTAATATCTAAATAAAATAAAGAGTAAAATAAAAGATAAAGCTGAATTAACAATAATTCAGCCTAGACTGGATGAGATTAAAAAAAAAATATATTTATTTTTTTAATAGTAGAGTCTACAAAAATATTGTTCATCAGGCCTGAACTGAATGACTATTTATTCAGCCTAAATTAATGTACATCTTTACTCTAAAAGATATTGTTGGATTGTATATAAAAAAAAAAAATAATTAAAATAAAATTTTATGCTTTTTTAAAAACTATTATAAATACTATTTCTAGAAATCCTTAAAGCATGCCTTAACTGCTCAATCATTTATCCCAATGGCCCACGTTTTTTACTATTTTGTTTCCATTTCATGACAGCCAAGCTAGAGGCTTAATTTTGTTTGGAGGATTTGCCCCAGCAAACAAATATATGGATGATAGTTGTTGCAGGAAAGGAATGATGAAGGAGGTCCATTCAAATTTTTCAAAATTATAACTGTACATCGTACAACCAATTTTTTACTGTATACCGTACTTTTTCAAAATTTTAACTGTACATCACACATACAACCAATTGTTTTTATTGTTCACCGTTAGTACGGTTGCACAGCAACATGTTTGATGGATTTTGGAATTACTTTTTTTAGTTGTCTTTGTAGTTTGAATAAAATGTAACTTGCCAAAAATACCGCTCTTAATGGGAAAGTCAAAAGTTCATTTTTGCCAAAAATGTAACTTGTCTAATGGGTATTTTTGGCAGGTTAAGTTTTGTTTGTCCAATACTTTATGTGAGAACCAAAAACCCATCAGATATATTACTGTGTATTGTCAGTACGATGCACATTAAAAAGTTTAGAAAATTCGATGGTGGTGTTTGACAAACACCCTTGAAAGTGGCAAATTACTAAATCTTCAAAAAAGATTTGTGGAGAACATAGAGAGCCTGTTTAGCAAAAGGCTAGACTTTACTATTCATAAATTTTGGTTGGTTATTAACTTTTAATGTAATATAAAGTAGAAAAAAATGTTGTAAATTTTTTGTATAAAAAAATAAATTTTTTTTTTATTTTTTAATGAGTATATTATTTGAATAGTAATAAAAAATATTTAATATAATAAAAAAAATTGTTAAAAAATGATTAATGTGATATAAAAAGTGAAAATAAATTTTTTTTTTTTATTTAAGAAAAACCCAACTCAGTAAAATCATGACCTCTGCCTGACACGCCCATAGACTTCAATTTAATTTCCATTAAAAGCAATTTATTCGTAATTCTGATGAACGATGCAGACGTGAAAGAAACTTTTGGACCCAGTGGATTTAAATCCTCTAGCTAGTCTACGAAATTCCATGATTTCAAACTGGGTGTACACTGTACACTCTTTGGCCACCTTGTGGTGAGTCCTTAATGATTATCAGATGACAAGAAAGGTGGGCCATCTCACAATTATTTGAGAGAGAGTTTTAAGAAGGCTGTTTTGGCAGTATACGTCAACTTTAGTATGGGTATTCCAGCTTTTAGAGCAGCAAATACTCTAAATTGTTCTCTTCCTTAAATATATAAATATATAAAATATATATATATATAAAAAGGTATCTACAGATGTTCCATAAAGTTTGTTCATTTCCATGAACTATTGGGCAACTATCAGTAATATCTAATGTATTGGGGTAGTATTGTAGTTACCCAATAAATTATTATAATCTTAAAATACAAATTATCCTATAAATAATACAACAAAAAAGGAAAATAGAGAAAAAAGAATAAAATATGAATAAAGAAAATATTTAATTAATATAGAGAAATATAAGAGAATTTTTTTGTGAAATGTTTATAAGAAAGTAAAAAGTAATTTTGTTTATGAAATTTATAAAATAAAATAAGAGTAAAGAACGAATATTCAATTGATATAGAGAAAGATAAGTGAATCTATTATGAAGTATTTTTTTTATAAGGAAGTAAAAAGTAATTTTGTTCTTTAACTTTAGAGAAACTGATTGGGTGTTTACTGCTAGTGCTCTAAGCATTTTAGATTCTAGCAGTATAACTCCTCGTATCATGGAATTAGTTCCTCAAGCTAATCAGTTCCAAAATTGAAAAATAAAACTTATATATATATTACAAATATTTGAATTTTATCAATATTACAAATGTTTTAACATCAGCATGCTTTTTTTATTACAATTAGCTCAGATATGTTGTGCTGCTATTTGAGAGTTATCCAATGCTGTTGCAGGTGCTGCATGCTGCAGCTTGATCAGTCTGATGGTTCATATTATTTAGGGTATAAAGTGTACGTTTTGAATTAAGAGAAATCTATGTTCCGTGAGGGGTATGCATGCATTTGATACCTGTTTGCATCAGTGCGCACTCTTTTTCTCATCGGACTGCATGACATACGTACCACCATAAAGGCAGCCTTCTCCTCTACCGTTAGGTTTAAGGAATTATGAGACCGAAACCGTTTAAATATATTTTGTTAGGATTTATGCTCTAAAAACCAGTTTTTATTGTATGGCATTTTTCGGTTTATTAAATAAAGTTGTTTATTTTCTGAATTTTACTAAGAATATTGGGCATATTATTATATGCATGTGCATATTATTCTTTTTATATACATGGAGTCCTTAAGTTATATTGATTGTGATTTAAGCGTATTAATGAGATTATCACACAGATAAACCTCGTAACTTACAAACAATTGTTTGTAGTCGGTAATAGAATTGTATATTCTATTTGATAATACTATAACGTATCAATCATGATGATCTATTTTGATTATGGAACTTCTAATTGATATGTTGGTAACATTACAATGCACTAAACAGACCACGTGAGTTGTTATTTATATAACTATTATCAATATGAATAATTTAAACTCACGACTACTTATTGCATTGACTCTTAATTTTAAGAACAATGTGAACTTAAATGTAAAGTGAAAATCATTTTGATAAATTTAGGAGTGAGATCTTTCATAGTCAAAATCTTGGTGTGTTGGATGATCACATATAGCATTATAGGAACAGTACTACTCCTCAAGGTGAAATCTACAATCCTTTGATCTTAATAAAAAAGATATGAAATATCATATTAAAATGAATTTAATGAGAATTGATTATTATGAATCTTTGACTAAAGTGTTTTAATAAGGAGTTACTAAAATTAAATGTATTAAATGAAATATGATTTCAAGAGTACAAGAATAATCAAGAGATTAAATCAGGAACTCAAGAATTAAGAGATAGTGAATTAAAATGACAGTTTTATTTATAACTTTAATTTTACTATGGATATTTGATGGAGGGGTGAATTGTAATTAAGATGTCCTTAAGAGTTTTGATTAATCAAAATAAATAATAGAGTGCAATTACAATTTGTTAATGGATAAATTGTAATTAATAGTAACCGATAACAAGTTATGAGATGACAAGTATTTAGGTCTATTGAAATTAGTTTTATTTTTTCTTAAGGTCCATTCTCAAGCTGGTTATTATCCCTTGTTGAGTTTTGACCTAATAGCACAAATAATTCCGCCCTTGGGTGTGTATTAGAGTGAGGATAAGTTAGGTTTTTCAAGTCATATTTTGACAAGAAAACCTAGTATTATCTTAATTTGAAAATACAAGCCTATTTAAAGGGGTCTTGTGTAAGCATTAGAGCCCACACTATTGGTCTCATAATAAGAATTGAGGAAAACGTTTTGAAATCTCAAAACCCCAGCCTACACATGTGAATTAAAGGAGCAAGAGGAATCAAATCAGCCCCTACACAAGCTAGCCGATTGTGCAAAGCATTGTTCTTTCCTTGCATTTTTTTTTTTTTTGCATGATTTTATGCTATGCTTTCATGATGCTTGTTTTTGGATTTTTTACACTATATCTTTGAGATATATTCCAACATATTTCTTGTTTTGTAACGACTGTTTTGGGTCCTCCAACCCCTACTATTGTAGTTTTATTTTCTTGCTTAGGAAAAAAAATTGATGTTTCCTAAATATTCTAAAGCGGAAATGTGAATATCTAATAAACTTTTGAAAGCTAAATTCCATACAGACAAATAACCTGTCATTAAGGTTCATGCCATAATACTAGGCTTTCTATGTATAAAATTAAATCTTGATCGTTGAAATTGAAATTTTTAACAAGAGATGTTTGATTAGTTTACTAACATGCAAGCAGGAGTCATTTGTCACAACCTCAACCTGAAACTCAATAACCAATTTTACAATTTATTCTAATATATAGTCTACTTATATTGCATTTTTCTAAGATTATAAATTAACTTTGTTTCAATGGAAAAATAGTACGTGCCAGTCATATTAGAATACTAAAAATTAAGTTATTCAAAATGTATATATTTTTTTCAAAAAAAAATTAGAGTTTTTCAAAAAAAATTTAACACACATAAAAATATCAGATTATACCTTATTTCATTTTTTTTTCTCCTTTCATTTCTGTTGTTTTTTTTTAGCATTTTTATAATAAGTAAAAATTATGTTCTCTTTTGTAAATCTTTGAACATTTTGACTTTATTAATTAATTAATATTAATATATATATATTATATACTATATATATAAATATAATATATATATATATATTATTATATATATTTTTTAAGAAAAGAAACCCCCAAAATCAATCCAATCCAATCCGACCCGTGCACATCGTATATTGTAGCAAAGAATGAGAGAACCCGTGCCTTCTTGTCGCGTGGCCCATCTTCTTCTCATGACGTTCCTATATATATATATATATGAAGCTACTTCATCTGTTTTTGAATAGAAAAAAGAAAAAAAAAGAAAAAAAAAAGAAAAAAAAAATACTTCATCTGTTTACTATTTTACAGTACAATCCATAGATTACACCACCATTATTACTATTACTACTGCTACTGCTACAAAAATTTTAAAAAAGATAAAAAACCAAACAAACAAAAATTGCAACTTACAATCCTTGTAAAACCAAAGACTTGTTGCTAAAATCATTGTCGCCAAATTTTCGCTATAATCTGGTTGAGAGAAAGTTTATAGCAATGATGCCAATGAGCATCAAAACTTGTAGCCAAACTAGTCCATATTATTATCCAACACTCCTCGCTATAAGTCAACCATTTACGGATGGGGAGTAATAATATAAGAAAAACCCATTTCATTTTTGTATCCTTTCAAAATTGTTGTGACTTTTAAAATTACTATTGAATTTATAATTGATAACTTAGAATTTTTATCTTATAGTGATTTTAAAAGTCAAATTAATTTTAAGAAGATATGAGTTTTCCTTCTAGCATTATTCTTACCAATGACATTAATAGAAAGACTATTGTGACAACAATAGCCATCGCTCATGTCGCATGATATAGATTTGGAAAAAAGTTTTTTTTTTTGAAAAAAAAAAAAGCATGTACAAGAAAACGGAGAAGAGGAAGACAATAGAAAAGGAACAAAAAATTTGGACAGTGTAACCCTACAAAAAGCCAAAACAACCAATCCAGAGCAAAAACAACATAAAATCTACTGAAAATGGACCCAAAGAGTGACCCGGTCTTGATTCTTGGCTCTTCGGTCAAGAAAACGGCCGCCTCAAACAGCAGTTTGAAGGGGCATATGTAGGCTGTTGGGTTGGAGCTAAAAGGAAGTTAAGGTTTTCAAAATTAGGAATTTTAAGTAGCCAATGAGCTCGGTCTCTAATGAGATTCCTGCCCCATAGAATAGAATGGAGGATAAGGTTGTGGGTTCAAACCTACCGGGTGCATGTGTTATCTCCTATTCTATCAGTTTACTTGTGTAAGAATTTAAATATGTAAATACTTCTTATATATAGTATTAAGTTTTTAATGTTAAAAATACCGCATAACAAACTACATTTAATATTATGAAACACAATGATACATTTATTTATCAAATACAGGGGATTAACCACTTGCCACCCCAACTAGTCAATTATAACATCTAACAACTCATAAAAGAAAAAGTATAATGTCCCAAAAAAAACATCAAAATACTATACTATTTGATCTCTATGCCTCGGATTGACGATGGGCTGGGATCTATGCCATAATGTTGGGTCTGCTAACACTTCCGAAAACCAATGTTGTTAATCAAAAAGTTAAAGGAGTCCATTAAATTCAAGATGCCAAAACTTTTTGTCATCAACTGTTCTCAAAACTACGCTAGAAAGATTTTACATGAAAAATTGATAGCCAAAGAGGATGTAAAACAAATATTAAAAGAATTTCAATGCTTTTCCGGCTAAAGAAAACAGACCATGTGAGCCTTAATGTTCACCAAGTAACACCTCCAACAATATAAGATTTCATCATAGAGAAAAGTTTCAACAAAGAGAACAAAGTGTACATTATTAGCAAAATGAAGTATATTCAAACCTTTAACTTTGCTGGTGAGGTTTCTCAGCCACAGGATCTAGTGCCTCTTCCTTTATTACTTCAGTAGTTTTCACTTTCTTTTTGGTAGCTTTCACGGCAGGTCTCTCTGGAGCCTTTTCAACCTAAGGTTTTGCTTCAGATGCCTGATCCCATCACACATAGCCACAACCTATATTTTTACTTAATTATATATTCTTATGATTGCGCTAGAAAATTGGCAGTAATGATGGTTCATAAAAATAAAAAAGGCTAGTTTGACAATTGCGTAAAAGTGGTGCAACATGAAACCCAAATGACACTGAAACCACAATTACAACTCAGTATTTTTGCTCTGATATCAAGTTAAATCCCCACTTATTCCAAAAGCTTAAGATAATAAGAAATGATAAATTTAATCATTTAATTAATATTCTAACACTCGCTTTAACGTCTAGGCTTGAACTTCCCATTAATAAGAGAGATCTAACACATGAGATATTTAATTGAAATGAGAGGTGAATGACAAAAACAATGCTCAAACTCAGGACTTTTTGCTCAAATACAATATTTAAATCACCACTGATCCCAAAACTCTAAGTTGATAGGAATTGAAATGAGAGGTAAATGATGAAAACAATGTTCAAACTCATGACCTTTTACTATGATACCAAGTTTAATCACCACTTATCACAGAAGTTTAAGCATATAGTAAGTAGTAAATTTAATTAATTAATTAATATTCTAGCAAGGGAGAAAGAGAGATTCGAATTAGTGACCTTCGATTTATAATGTATGGTCCCCAGCCGATTCAGTTACCCCTTGAGATACAAGATGCGTAATGTTTTGATCATAACAAGCCCCTTTCCATAGATGAACTTGCTGTTAACTTAACCACCTACCCCATTTGTGAATTACAAAAATAAATGCATAATAGTAAGGGCACTCAATAGAAATGTCAGATAACATTAAGGATCCAAAACAACCAACTACTAAACAAATACATGGAAATTCTAGCAATTAAATATAAAAGAGCATTTGAATAAGTTGATTGAGAAAGAAACACTTAGAAGTAACTGTGCAAAATGGTACAACTTTAGTTAAGAGCAACCAATCATATCTGTATTATAAACTCATAAGAAAATACTTAAACCGAGAGTGACCTTTATTTTATTGTTTATCTTTAACGATTTATTACAGAGATCAAAAGAGATGCTTGATGGTTCGACCAAAAAGTATCCTGAAATACACTAGGTTTTATTTAATAATCAACCAAATCCTTGGCGTGGAAGAATGGAAACTAGACACAAGACTGGAACTTATACAGCGTCTGTTTGGTTGCCAACAAAATGTGGGGAAAGAAGAGAAATCATAAAATAAAAACTTTACCATAATAACCACCACAAATCTTACCAGTCAAATTTTGCTCCATCTTTCAGCAACCAAATTAAGTGCCGATAAATTTAAATTCTTGAGAATTTCATTAATCTATTTGATTTTTCTTAGTTGAGCCAAGAAAAGGATTAAAAGATTAGGGGGAAAAAAAAGGAAATTTATATCTTACTCTCTTCTAGCTCCTCTCGTTTTTCAGCCTCCAAACAAGTGAAATCGTAAGATGAATACTCAGAACCAATCAGCCATTGGATTCAACTTTTCAAATCTTGAAAGTTTAAGAATAAGAGGAAAAAAAGGAACGTATTATATGCACCGACATATATACATATTATATAATAGCACTAAAAATCAAAATTTCGTTTTCTCAGCAACCAAATAGACAATAAAACCCCAAAATTCATACTATTACCAGCCTTTTGGTTTTCCTCCAATTTCTTAGCGACCAAACAAACAAAAGCGCAAACTTTTCACACTCTTAGCTCTCTATGTCTAAAAACTCCGCTCACAAAACACTAACCCACGGAAACAAGAGCTCCAGACAAAGCGTTTTTGATCCGTGAGAACAAGATCAGAAGCGGAACGGCCTTAAAAAGCAGAGACGAAACAGAGAGTGACTTTTTTTTTTGTTCCTTTAAAGAATTATTACAGAGATCACTTGTGCATCAAAAAATGAAAACAGAGCATTTATAAACACATAAGAGAATACATGCATATCATAGGGAAGAAAATAAACTAAAATAATTTAATACTGAAAGATATCAAATTTAATACAGACACACACACAGGAAAAGAGAGGACGAAATTATTTCTAGACAGAAAAGGAATCAGCGAAATTGAGAACCATTTGGCAGCTTCGTTGGATAAATTTCAGCTTTTCCAAACCCTAATCACAGTGAGAAAAACCCCCAAACCGCCACATTTCTACCATAAATCCAACAACGAATCACAATGAGAAAAACCCTAAGCCCCCGCAATTCCACAAATCAACGAACACCACTCCCCCAAAACAACTAACATTCACCAACTATAACAAGCACAACGAAAGCAATTCAGAAACTTATGGGTTTCGAGCTTGACCACGAACCTGAGCCTTATCGGCGAGCTGGATGATGAGGCGACCGACGAGGAACGGGGACTCGTAGGTGGCTAGTGAAGCTGTGGTTGATGCACTCGGAGCGGGGATGCGGTCGTCGACGGTGAGGCTGGCGATGGAGACACTGATGTGGTCGTCAACCTTGAAGATCTTCTTCTGGCGTGAGGAGAGCTTGGAGTTGCTTTTTGGTGTTTTGATTTGCGATTTTAAAAAATATGATTTAAAAATGTGATTTTTAAAAACATACGAAGTGTTTAGTAAAAATTATAATTTGATCTTTAAAATTGTGTTTTTTTAAAAATGTATTCTTTATTTGTAATTTGAAAACATAGAATTGTAATTTTTTAAAAATACAATTTTAAAAGATCATTTTTGTAATTTGATTTAAAATCATATTTTTTATCAACAAAATTACAATTTCAAACGGATCCTTGATGATAGGTTGGTTTGGCCAAAATAAAAATTAGGGGAAAATAATACACTTTACCCTCCTAAAGTATTTAGCCATTGACATGTTAGCCCAAATATTCAAAAAGTGACAATCAACCACCCTAATTTATCACACATTTAGGTAACTTTTTTTTACCTAAATATTCGAAAATGTCCTCTAGAAGTAAAGTGTCACAAAAAAAAAAGGTACAAAAACTTAAATACAAAATGAAAAAGAAACTAAAACAAAAAACAAACCAAAACAAAATAATAATAATAAAGGAAAAAAAAAATACAAAATCAATCTATGTGATTGGCCTAAATTACAAATCACTCCATGTGGTATAAAAAAAAATTCAAAGGTCCTCGGAGTAGGCCAAAATAACAATTTAGTCTCTGTAGTTAAATTCCGTCAAAACACTTAACGAATTTTGTTAGGATACCACGTCATCACCAATGAAATGTTGATACGTGTCACTCTAATTAAAAAGATAAAATACAAAAGCAATTTCTATGATTGACCTAAATTACAAATTACTATCTGTGATATAAAAAATAATTTAGAAGTCCTCGAAGTTCGCGTTTGACAAAATTTTATTGTAGGGTTTAAATTGATATTTTAGTTTACTCCGAGGACTTCTGAATTATTTTTTATACCACAGAGAGTGATTTGTAATTTAAGCCAACCACAAGAACTGATTTTACATTTTTCCCTATTAAAAAATATAAAACTAAAAAATCAATTTTTTTTTTTCAAAAGAAAAAATAAAAAAAAATAAAAAACTGGGTGGGCAAGCAGCCTTTCATGGTGGAGGGGGTAGCCGGCGAGCCACCCTCAAAGGCTGCTGGGAGTAGCTTGCTGCCACCCTTGGGCCATGGGGTGGCCGCGCGCCACCCCTAGCCCAGATTTGGGGTGGCGTGCGGCCACTCTGGGCTAGGGGTGGCATGCGGCCACTCCAACTACCCTAGAGGTGGCTGCATTTTATGCGGCCCCCACTAGGGGTGGCTCCCCCAGCTCTGGGGTGGCTGGGAGTGACGCGCGGCCACCTTTAGCAACCTATAGGGGTGGCTCGCAGGTCATTCCTTCTATTTCCTTATTATTATTTTTATTTTATTTTTTGACACTTTGCCCCCTCTAAAGGTATTTTTGGAAGTTTGAATAAAAAAAAAGTTACGTGCTAAGCACGTGATTTGGATTCCATCTAAAGAAATAAACAAAATGAACAGAAGGTATTCTTTGTTAATGTGAGATACTTCGAGGGATTGATCGTCATTTTTTGAATATTGTGGGCTAAAATGTTCATGGTCTAAATTACTTTGAATGGGGGAAAAAATGTTTTTCCTAAAAAACATTATCAATAATTTACAACGCAACTCTACCCGGCGAAAAGATTAGTGTTATGTCACAAAAAAAGTCAGAAATTTAGAATTATAGCGACGAACATTTTATTAATGATGTCATTGATATGGCTAAATGAAGGAAACATTCTTTTATCTTAAAGCAAAAAATAAACCTATGTTAATTTATTTTATATTAAGGCTAATATATCTATTTGTCATATTCAAATGTTGTTTATAAGTATATTATTAACTATTTTACTATTTTATATTAATAACATATCAAACTATAATTTTTTTATTTTTTCAGTAGACTGCATGGTAAGACTTGGCAGAAATTAATGAGTGAAGTTGGAGCTCTGTAGATTAAGATTCTTTAAACAGGGGTGGTCTATTCTTCGGAACTAGTTAATGATATGTTTACATGTGTAGTAAGGTTATATATTACATTTTTGTTTATTTGATGTAGCACTGTCCATTAGGCATTGTTAAAAAATATATATATATATTCAAAACCAAATAAGTAGTCTCACATCAACTTAATAAAATGTTAATGTCATATATAGTATTATTCTTATATAAGTAATCTAATAGAGGCTGAATTTTGGAATTTACCCTATTTAGGGCTTTAAATGAATAGAGCCGCTCGCGAAAAAGCTCAGTCTCGGTTTGGATAAGCTCAATTCGAAATCGATTTATTTATTAAATGAATAGAGCTTGAAGAAAAATTTAAGCTCATTTATTATAAACGCAAAATTTATATAAACTCAACTTGGCTCATATAAACTTGTATAACTCCATTTTTTTATAACAATATTTTTTAACTTTGTAATGAAAACATGTTAAGTATTTAAAAAGATAAAAATGAATAGTCTTCATAATGTAATAGATATAGTTTGAATTATTGTAATGTGACTCTTGATATAGATATATGTGTAGTTGTATGTATATGAGTGGGTTTGTGTATGTGTATGTGTATATGTTTATGTGTGTATACATATTATAAGATAAATATATAAACTCGATATTAGTTTGTTTAAGATTCGAGTTAATTAATCTAATTACTCAAATAATAAATAATTAATAATTAGTTTAGATTTACAAAAATAAAAAATAAGCCGTCACAACATTTATTTTATATATGGAATGAATAAGTTAATTAAGTAGGTCGTAAACAAGCTTGAGCTCGTTCGTAAAATAAATGAACAGAACTTGAACAGATTATTTAGAATGATGATAAATTTAAGCTCAACTCATATTTGAAAAAATAAAAAATTTAAACAATATAGTTTTTGCACAATTATAATTGTAGGCCGAGACACATGAACTAGTACTCTCCTTTTGTAAAGTTTTTCCAAAATTGGATCTTTCTTTAAAAATATGTCAAGTGGCCATCCATCAAAAGCTGATATTTCCAATTGCAATTAATGCTGTGGTCCTCTGTGTTTTGAGTTTCAGGAATGAACATGTATGCCTTTATTCACGGTGCGATCTATTTCTGGTAGCGTCGCTGCCAAAACATGTGCAAGTGTAGTTTCTTCTCCCATTTGTAATTTAACTAAATTCTTTCTACATATGAACATGTTTCATGGTTTCCTCTATGACCATGAAATGAGATTCCATTCGCTTCTGGAAAGGGTGTAGAATCAAGATTGATGCTTTTTTTTATTAAAAGTTCGTTGTTTTGTTCAGCCACTAAAAGACAAGATATTAGTTTACAATATTTAAGGCATGAAATGTGCTAGATTTTTTTTTTTCTAACATATCCTCTTCAGTGACTTTTTTCTCTACACAATTTCAATTGTGAGTGTAGAGTTGTACTCACTAATAGTCTTAAAAATCTCAAAACCTCATGTGCATCCAATCATAACAAGCTTTTGAGAGGATTACTCTTTTCTGGTGCTCGTACCTCTCCCTTAAATTATTCAACAGAGTAAGGGGTCCTTTGCCATAAGGTACTCAATTTTTAATTCATGTAGATGATAGCCTAGAAAAATGATTGCTTTAGCGCAATCCGGTTGGGATGCTTAGTTTCCTTTTTTATATTTTATTTGTTTTGACGTAAAATAATTTTTGAAAAATATTTTTTGTATTTTTCGGTGTTTGGTACGATAAAAAATAATAGTTAACAAAAAATATTTTCGGTTTGACTGAAATTTTTTTTTTTAATTTTTGTAAAATAGTTTATTTTTTTTTATTTTTTTTAAAAAATTTAAACCATATTTCGAATTTGAGCTTCTTATACTCAAATCGCCGAACCACAACTAAAACACCGCCAGACCTCGTTGGACCACCGTCGAAACTCGATTGGGATCCACCAATACCTTGCTAGAACCTTGTCGGGACCGAGTCGAGACCCATCATGACATCGTTGAGATTCCGTTGTGACCCCGTGGGACCTGTCGGGACCTCGTCGTGACCCATCATGACACCGCTAAGATCCTATTGGGACTTAATCGGGACCTCGTCATGATACCTCCGGGATCCCGTTGTGACCTTGCCAGGACTCATCATGACCTCACCAAGACTTGTCGGGACTTCATCGGGATCACGATAAGTCCGGCGATGTTCGGCGTGGTCCCAATGGAGTCTTGAGCGAGGTCCAAAAAAGGTCCCATCGTGGTCCTAGTGGGGTCCTGATGAGGTCCCAACCAAATTCTAACGAGAGTTTAGCATATTATATTAATATTTTCATGTGGTGAATAAAAATTAATTTTTATAAGTTAATATGATTGATTGAAAATAATAAAAAAAATATTTGTAATTTTTTGTACGCATCAAACGTTAAAAAATATTTTTATGAAAAAAATATTTTTTAAAAAATAATTTTTGACAAAAAATATTTTACATAAAAACAAACGAAGCTAAAGGTTCATTGCATCCAAAAGGATCTCATCATCAAGGATTCAAGATAAGTAATTATTGCTATAAACATCAAAAGCGATGGATTCAAGTTTTGTTAGGTTTGACATTATTATGATAAAGATATATTAGAAATTAAATGAATAAGTATTTATATCATTTATAGTCCAATTACGCAATAATATACTCAACCCAAAATTTTCAAAAACTAAATTATAAGACCTCATAGTTGTGCATTAATATGATAACATCTACCTCATATTAATGTCACATGAACATATTCGCCAATATAATGTTTTATAATATGCTCAGTCCACTAAAAAAACACTAAGGTTTCTAGGCACAAGTTGGCGTAACAAAGTGAAAATTTTGGTGACTCACAGCGTGGTTGTAGAGTTAAAGGCATTTTTTATTTTTATATTTTTGATTTTTTTTTTTTTTTTTTTTTTTTTTTTTTGTAAATACACATATCATTCATAAACAAGGAGTAGAGTTACAAGATAAGATCAAGAGGAGTGGGCACTCCAACAGTAAACCCAGACAGAAAAAACAGTGTTTCATAATCGAACACAAGTAGAGAATGGGTGCTTCTTGATTCCAAAGGAAACAAGAGATTCCCGGCTCTTTCTACCTTGGACAAAGCCAAGGTTGGGTCCGTATAAAACGGATAATGTTTCGAAACAGCAGAGGACAGGGGCATGACACACCAGGGAGCCTTCCACCTGCCCAAAACAACAACTCCTTAAAAGGAGCGGAAGAGTGGCTACTGTTAAGGGAAAATGAAGCAACCTCTATGAGGAGATTGCAGGAAAAGTACACTGTTAAGAACATAAACACTCCAAGAAAATAGGTCTCCCACGCAGGATGAGACATCAAATACACAGAAGACCTTAGCCCAAAAACAGAAAATGACAGAAATAAAAAAACAGGTAAAAAACAGCAGCAGTCCGGGAAACGCCGTAGAAGACCAGAAGTGGCGGCGGAGGAGAAACACGCAGACCAGCGTCGGCGCGTGCAGCCACGCGCCCGCGAGTAAGATCTACTCGCAGCGCGTGTGAATCACGCTCCGGCGCGTGCGCGTCCAATGGCGACGGGGCTGGTGGCGACAGGAAGCGGTGGAGACCAGGAGCACGGTGAAGGTGGACGTGTGGTGGTGGAGCTTCCTGAAGTTGGTAGATCTAGTTTTGAAAAAACTAGATCCAAAAGCTTCTACAAGGGGGGAGTTCCTGGTCTGATGAACGGAGGAGGAGATGAGAACCGGCCAACTTGTAGAGAATCCGAGACTGTGCTGGAGCTGCGCCTCCGAGGAGGTAGAAAAAGCCTCCGAAGAGGTAGATAGAGTCTCCGAAGAGACGGGTAGTTTTGTCTCCGAAGAGACAAGAAAGGGGGGGGAAGAGATGAAAAGGGAAGCAGAGGGATCGGGGAGGAGGAAAAATCCTCCTCCCCGGGCAGCAGAGGATGGTTCGCTTTCTATCAGGAGAGAGAAGAGAGCGATATCAGAAAGGATACAGAATATTGATTGTGACCATTTTTTGAAATTTCACTCTATAAAGAAAGTGCATTTTGGACATTTTAAACAAAAAATAGTTAAAAGGTATTGAAACATAAAATACTTACATTTTAAATTTTTAAATTTTGAGATTATTATTATAAAACCACTTATACTTTAAGGGGTGTAGCTGTTTAAGTAAAGTTTTTAAATTTTTTATTTTTGAAAGGAATTAAAAATAATAATTAAAAAGAAAAAAAAAAAAAAGAGATAGAGAAAGCATGCGTCCTAAGTTACACCAGCACCCGATGGCTTTAAATGTTTTGAGAGAGACACAGCACCACAAAGAAAGAGAGACCAGACGAACACACCTCCCAACATACAGTCCCAAACTAAAAAAAAACCGATATTTATATTTTATACTCTTTTCTCTCTCATTTCTATTCACACAACTCCAGAGAACCAAAAAAATAAAATAAAAATGCAGTCCATGTTAAACCTCCATGGTTCCTATGGCCTTCCTCTCTGTGTTTCTGGGATTGCCCATCACCCCACTCTCTCAAAAGAGTATTTTTTTTTCTCCTCTCCCCAACTCTCTTCTCTCTCTCTCTCTCTCTCTCTCTCTCTGAGTATACAAAGATTTTCATATTTATTTTTTTGGTGGCGCAGGATAGCAGATCATGATCGCAGAAGGGAGGCGATAAAGCGTCAGAGATCACAAGCCAGAGAGGAAGTGCATGGAAATCAGGAAATGACAACTCAGCTCGGAGAGATCGAAGAAGGTGAGGTTGATGGAGATCTGGCTGGTCTTCTACATGATCTGGCCCTCTGTTATTTGGCTTCTTCAGCTAAAGCTGCTTAACCTTATTGAAATTACTACCCTGATAATTTTGACATGCTGTCGTCTCTGCTTTATTTGATTTTATATTTATCTTTATTTTTCTCTGTGATCTTGCTTTTTTTCTTTTTTCTTTTTGATGAATAAGCAGCTTTATAAAACCAACAATTAAACAATTACAATTTCTGCAAAAAAAAAACCCCACAGAAATCAGGATTATGTAACAGACTACAAAACCCTCCAAAAAAAAAAAAAAAAACTCAAACAACTAAAGAAGCAAGCAAGCAAACAAATCAGGATTTATCCTGCTTTGATCTGCTTATTGTTTGTTATTTTTCTTTTGGAGTGATTCTCTGTAAATATATGCACCATATCATCAAGTATGAACATGTGGAGATCATAGATTTCAGGAAACTGATTTTAGCATCGAAGTTTTCAGGTCCATGATCACACCCGAATAAAACTCCATTTTCATATAATAAAGATTTCCGCCCTGAAGGCTGAAGGTGGTATTTGATACAAAATCATGAAAGAGATCTTACAGAAAAACGTAGATCCTGGAATCCTATCTCTAGAATTTTGTGAGGAAAGATTTGATTCTAAATCTCTAATGCAATAGTGAACAAGACTGACAGTGGGGTAAATAAATAGGATGGCGCATGATGTTCATCTCAAGCATTCATTCTTATCTAACTTACTTTATGTTTTTGGTTTTTTTTTTTTTAAAAAAATATACATGAATTGGATGAAATTAGAAGAATAGAATAAGAAAACTAGTATTTTTCAAATAATTAAGTAAAATAAAATTCATGGACCTGGCTATTATGGTTCAAAATTTCGAGTAATAAAATCTGACATTTCGTACAATAAATATATGATGTCATATTTTCATGATGGGGGCTTCTATATTGTAGACAGTCATACTGTCTTACGAAAAATATGCTCCATGTCAGCAGATTTATATATAAAAAAAAGAATCCGGCTCAGATATATGAGAATTTCACTTTACTATTCTCGGTATTTGACGTGGCATATTCAATTTTTCATTGATTTTTTATTTAAGAAAATTAAAATTAATTTACAAATTGATGGAGCATGTCATGTTAATTGAAAATATTGATAGAAAGTTGGGAGAAATCTGAAAGAATGAAAAGTCGCACTTCTCTTTTATGGTTAATTTCACAGCCTTAAGTAAGGATGACAATTTATTTTCACATGTCAGGTTTGAATTGTAGCGAGACATGGATATAGTACTGTATAAGTCAACTATAACTCGACACATTTAATTAAATTGGTCAATTTTCTCAACCTTAACATGACTCATTTAAATAAGTGAGTGTCACGTTCTAATTCCATAATTCATTTAATAAATAAGTCATGCTGGGTTAATTCAATCCGACCTGCATAACTCATCTAATTAACAAAATTCTCAATTATTGAGCATGCAAATGTTATTTTATACAAAGATATTGGCACAATAATTTTTAATTATTGAAAATGAAAATAAATTACCCTACCTAAGTTATATATTTACAATTAGGGATGAGACAGAGGTTAATTTGTTGTCTTAAATTTTAGGATTTCAATTTTTTAATGGTAAAAATAAAAGATGTTTTATTTTATATGTATTATGTGGATCACTCGTGGGTAAACAAAAAATAGATTTTATTGATTTTGTATTGAGTTCATGGATCATGTTATAAATTGTTAGCCTTAAACTTGAGCTCCTATGGAAAATGTCTCGAATTTGTGGATCATGTTATAAATTGTCAGCCTTAGACTTGAGCTCCTATGGAAGATGTCTCTTAATCTCAAGAAAACATTACACAACTTAATTTCATGGTCAATTTGTGATATATCATGGGAGCGGTTTTTTAATTTGTTGAACAATCGATGCACCTTAAAACATTATTAGAATGACAAATTTTTTATAAGTTCCTACAAATCAGCTTCTTTAAGTTATAAAAAAAAATATATGAGAAACGCATGTTATTAAAAAATAAATAAATTCTGAATACTTAATTCTCATCCCACAAGCTGATATGACAGTGCTTATCAGTCCTTCAAATTTTTTATTTTTATTTTTTTTAATAAATGCTAATCTAAGAGCTGATGGATACTGCCATGCACATAAGTTTAGTGGGATGAGAATGAGATGAGAGTTGAATATGTAGCATTACTTTTTAAAAAAATTTATATTTCTCATATAATAAAAAACATGTTACTTTTTAGAAGCTCATTTCCATCAATCTTTCAAGGTCAGAAAGGAAGATGACTTTGTGATGGAGCAAAAATAGGCTAAGGTAAGATTTTTTTTTTTTTTTTTTTTTTTTTTTTTAGGTGTGTCTAGTTTGGCAAAATATTAAGTTAAATTTTAAGAGAAAGTTCATATATCTTTCTCAAACTACCACCTAATTGTCTCCTCAACTTACAACAAATTGTCAATGTCCTCCTCAAATGACAAAAATACCCTTAATAAAATAAAATAAAAATTCTTAAAACAAATAAAAATTAAAAAAATTAAAAAAAAAAACAAAAATTAAAAATTAAAAAACTGAAAAAAAAAACTACCACCTAATTGACCAAATTTCAAGTTTTTAAAAATAATGAAAAAATTTCCATTTTTGTAAAAAATTGAAATTTTCTTTTAAACAAAATTAATTTTGTTTTTTTTTTTTTTTCAAACTTGTAAGTGTATTTTTGTCTTATTGAAAAATTTGTAGAATTATTGTTATCTTTTTGCACACTTTAAGAAAGACATCGACAATTTTCTTATTTTTGTAAGTCGAAAAAAATTCTATATTTTTTTTTATTGAAAATATTATATAATTTGAGATCCCTAAGATTTACTTTGAAAACAAAAGTATACAAGCAGTGTCATACCAAAAAAAAAAAAAAGTATGCAAGCAGTGGTAACGAGTTTTGCCAAAAATGAGGCGACAATAACACGTGAGATAAAGATAAAGATAATTCCTGTTAAAAGAGAGTGTGGTCACATCTTTGGCCATGCCGTGAGTCTTTGATTAAGGGGGGCCATGTTCATTGCGGCCTTCCTGGGATTGATTGATTTATGGAAAAAGAGAGGGCCTTAGAGCACTATTATCATAGAGCAACGATTGGCATCAGTCGGGTAAATCAGAAAAAAAAAAAAAAAAAAAAAAACTGTTCACGGGGCCATGAACCACTGTTCATGTGCTTGGACTGAAATGCTATTCATTTCAGTCTAGGCTGTCATTTATATTTATCTCATTATCATATACCTTATAATTGTTTTTTTCTCTAAATATAGGAAAATTTGAAAAAAACTATAAAATGTCACAGTAGCAGATGCCCTATAGACCAAGTTCTATTTTCTTAGATCATTGGGTAGCTACGGTGCCTACCAATGCATTGGGTAACACTGTAGCTACCCAATGCATTATTATAATCTTAAAAAAAAAAAAATACTCTCTCTCTCTCCTCTGTCTCTCATTCTCGCATCCCCTTTCTCTTTGTTTTTTTTTTTTTTTTTTTCTTCCTGTCAAGCAGCCCCATCTCCCCCATTCTCTTCTGCAACACCGAAACAGGCCATAAAGAACTAAAGAAGAAAGTGAGAGGTAGTTTTCCAGGGGGAGATCTACATAAAGTTAGCCATGAAAAAATAATAAGAGGACAAAGACAAAGCTACGTAGAAGAGAGACAATGAGAAGATAAAGGAGATCTCTCACTGCTTGGTGGAATACACTTTACAAAGGCTTCAAATTGCTTGATAGAGACAATGAGAAGAAACAAAGGCTTGGGTATTCTGCTGCTTGACAGAGACGACGAGAGAGAGAGAGGGGAAAAGAAATTAATAAAAAAGATTAAAGAAAGAGTATTTTAATACTATATGGAAAGATAAAGGGAATCTGCTGTGGGATGTATTTAGATAGGAAAGTAAAAAGTAATTTTGTTTCCTAATATAAGAAAACTTGTTGAGAATCTGATAATAGTGCTCTTACTTACCATAAAATTAATTAATTAATTAATTAATTTTTTTTTAAAAAAAAGTCTCTGTGCCGTGATGTGCACAAATCCTAACCAAGAGAGATCTGCAACCTTTCAAAGGAAAGAGATGAGGAAGAATCGAATAGAGTTTGGGGAAAGAACTCACAATTTTTCATTTGGGGGAAAGATAAACATTTCCTTTGTTATTTCGTTTTGAAATATTATGGGTATTAACTTTTTTATTAAAAAATGAGTATTAAGATGATGTGGTATTTATTCACTAGTAATTTTAGCAATTTTTTTGATTAATAGTTTTGTTTCTCTTCAATAAATAAGCTATAATTATCTTGGTAAAATATTTAGTACCCTTAGTATTTTTTTATTTTCTTTTTAAAAAAGGGCTGATATGGCAGGACTAACTGGACCCTCCACATCAGCCTAGTCATAGCATAGTCTACGAATTTTTTTTTTTTTTTTTAATGAAAATGCCAAGTAATGTTGTCTTGAAAGAAGTTTTTTTTTTTTTTTTTCTTCTCAACATTGGGTTTGGCAATTTCGTATTCTCTTCATCAAAAGAGATCCAGATTGTTAGAAACTTAAGTTATGTTTGGTATGCGAAATGACTATTTTAATAAAAAAAAAATTAATTAGAATGAAAGAACGTAAAATATAATAACATTGATTTAAAGTATATATAATAAAGATTTAACATTTGAAATATCAATTCTCATGGTTCATGATAGGCAATAAAAATTGTTATTTCAAAACTATTTCATTCAACATTTTTTTATTTTTAATAAAAATTATTTATTTTAATAATAAATAATTATTCTATATACAAAACATATCCTTAATGTTCATAATCAACATGGTTGGTGTAAATTGCATAGTGGATGGAAAAGGTTCACTGTTTCTGCACATATTAACTCTAGCCTCTAGGTAAACAATGGCTACAATTCCACAATAACTTGTATTTTCGAATAGAGTGATGATAGAGAATAGCCCAGGCTGATTCAACAGTGAATCAGCTTGGGCATAGATCAGCTTTAAAAAATATATATATATATATATATATATATATATTATGAAACCTACCTCAAATTACTGTTCACAGATCCAAACTAATTCACTGTTGAATCAGCATTAACTGTTATTTATTATTTCTCTTTTGAATAAGGTAATGCCCTAGCATGTATATTCGATCAAAGGGAATGATTGTTGACGGTGCACGCGTGCACAGTAGTTGAAATGTGGGGGCAAGGATGAAAGAAGGCTACTGCTTTTTGGTTGTACTCCAATAAAGGGTTATGCCCTTTTTGCGCCGATGATGGCCCCAGTAAATATAAAAGAAATTGTTATACATCATTTTTTGGTTATTTTGTTATCTTCTCATTTTTTTTAAAAGAATAATGCTACATATTTAATTTTTTTGTTCAATTTTATTTAACTTTGTATATATAATTTTTTTTTTAAAAAAAAAAGTTTACTTGTCTATTTGTAAGGTCATTTTTATTCACATATATAAAATTAAAAAAAATTTAAAATGTAACATTAATTTTTTTTAAATTACTAATAAATCTATGGATCTCAGACATAAAAGCTATATAATAATTTCCACACATGAGACTAACAAATAGCTAGGAGTGCTTTGCCACCCTGTTGGTTTTTTAATTTTTTAATTTTTAATTTTTGTAATTTTGTAATTACTTTTATTTTTAATTTAATTTAATTTTTTTAATTTTGATTTTTACTTTATATTGTTTAAAAAAACGTTTTTTTTTTTTTTTTTTAGTTTTTAATTTTTTTAATTTTATGATGGGTATTTGTGACATTGAGAGACATTGGCATTTTTTGGTACTTTAGGGAAAAAATTGACACAATTAGTAGTTTGGGAAGACATGGACAATGAAGGATAGTTTGAGGGAGAATAATGCTAAAGAGAAGACCTAAGGAGGACTTAAGTCTTTCCAAAATTAATGTAGCTTTTAAAATTACTATTAGACTTGTGATAGTTGACTATTAAATTTGATCTAATGGTAATTTTAAAAATCACATCAATTTTGGAAGGACCTTAGTCCTCTTTGGGTCTTCCTTCTAGCATTACTCGTTTGAGGGGATATGAGTACGAGTAATGTTAGAGGGAAGGTCCTTCAAAATTGAAGTGGTTTTTAAAATTACTATTAGATTTGTGATAGTTCTATTGAATTTTGATCTAATGATGATTGTAAAAGCCATATCAATTTTGGGAGGACTTGAGTTGTCTTTGGGTTTTTCCTCTAGCATTACTCGTTTGAGGGATATGTGTATAAGTAATGATAGAAGGAGAATCCAAGTTCTCTTTGAGTCTTTTTAAAAGTGATGTAACTTTTAAAATCATCATTGAACTTGTGATAGTTGACTATTGAATTTTGATCCGATGGATTACTTTTAAAAGAACTCAAATAAGACTTAGATTCTCTTTCTAACATTATTTTATGTGTACTTTTCCCTATGATAACTCTCACTATAATAACTCTCACAGTTTTGTTTTTATTTTTTATTTTTTAAACATGCTTAGGAATTAATAAGCGTTCACGTCTTCAATCCCGGTATTCTAGTAGATCAATAAGTTTTGAGAATGCTTTTGTTCCGATATTCGTGTGCCAATCAATGGATTAACAGCAAAATTTATTTTTCTTTTGCTTAACCCTTTCACCCTAGACGCCTTCCTACATCAATTTTGAAGCTTCATTAATTGATCTGTAAAGATTGCACAGATCAGTTGATCCCTACTATTTCCAGCTAGATATATAAAAATGAGGATTGAATTTGCATGATCAATGGCTTTCACAATTCTTCTGCTTTTTAAAAAGAGAATAACTTTTATAAGATGTTGGTACAAATTAAGCCTTTTATGCCATTCAATAAGAGATGAACGTTGCAGATGTTCTGTTCATCTCCTATTTTTAGTATTTCACCCTTTCTTTTTGTCTTTTTTTACTTACCCAGTCAATAATGAGAAGTAGTTCACACTCGTATGTTCCCCTTTTATAAGGTGGGAGTTAGGCGTGACATTGCTGGTGTTCGGTTCATCTCCCCTCTCCCCAGCTTGTTTGTCTGCACCTGCTGTTTTTTTGCTAAAAAAAAAATAAGGAAAAGTCATTATATTTAATCATTAAGTTTTTATCTGATTTAAATTTAGTCATTAAATTTTTTACTTTTAAGATTATGGTCATTAAGTTTTACTGAAGTTTTAAAATTGGTCCCTTTATCACTTTATTGTCAAAATTAACGATTTTTTATTTGTTACGTGTGTCTCATTTGACACGTCAATGTCTATTTCAGTGTCAAAGTTAATGACTTTTCCTTTAACGCTACAAATCTAGAAGATTAAGATGACAAATAAAATAATTTTTGTTTTGGAGTTGGGTCTTTTGTTTTTTTTTAATGGATGAATTGATGCTTAATGATATGACATTGATATTAGGTGTTTATATGAACGCTAACATGTCAATTGAGACACATTTGATATATGACAAACTATTTATTTTGACGAAAAAGTGATAGAGAGATCTATTTAAAATTTGAGCAAAATTTAAGGACCATACTCTTGCAATTAGAAACCTAATGACTAAATTCAAATCATATAAAAATCTATTGTGGAAAACCAAATACACCCCACAATAGATTTACTTAATCTTTCCCTATATCATTAAAATAATATGGGATAATTACCTTTTACCCACATGGCCTATCACCCTTCGTCACTATGCCCTCATGAATTGACACTCTTACCATTCGATCACCTTTAACTACCATTTTGTTACCTTTAGCCATTTTGTTAAGGAATCTCGTTAAATCAAATAAATTATTCTTTTTTTAGACGTTAAATTTTTGCAAAACGATAGAAATACCCTCAAATAAAAAATATAGAAATTAAAAACTTTAATAATAATAATGATTTAAAATATTAGAAAAACAAAGAAAAACTTAAACTAAAAAAAAAAACTCATGGGGGGTGGTTCGGCCACCCCCAACGGCCTGTATGGGGGTGGCCGAACCGCCCCTAAGCCAAAAGGAGTTTACTCGACCACTCCCAAAAAAGTAAACATTAAAAATATTATTTGGGTTGAATACCACCCTCTGTCACTATGCATCTCATCACCCGACCACTTTGAAATATCATTTTGTTACCTTTGTCTCCTTTTCGTCAGTCAACCTTATTAAAATATTTGAAATGACACAAATACCCCAAGTATATGAACAAAATTTACATAAAATACCTTTAAAATTAAACAAATTATATATATATATATATAAAAAACAGTTTCAACAGGAAAAAAAAAGAAGTCAAAATTGAAAAAACAAAAACAAAACAAAAAACTTAAGAATGAAATAAAAATTAAAAAAGAAACAGTTCCAACTAAAAAAAAAAGTCAAAAACCAAAATAAAAAATTAAAACTTTAAAGAGTTATTAAGAAAAGACTTGGGAGTGGTGCAGACCCCCCCTGGATGGTTAAATGCCCTTTTCAATACTAGAGTTTATAAGACTTTTTTTTTTTTTTTTTTTTTTTTTATACCTCAATTTCATTTTGTGTCGTAGATGATATATTGTTTATGATAAATACCCGTCAATGAACTAAACCAAATTACTCGTAAATCAATAAAAAATTGACACATGTCATATGCATCATAAATAATTAAAAAAAAAAAATACAAAATGAGTGGCTCGAGCCACCCCTTGGGCTAAGGGGTGTTGCAGGAGGAAGAAGGTACTGTGGAAGAGGGAGATGGGCTGTGAGAGAACAAGGGCCAATGGGGTGTTGCAGGAGGAAGAAGGGATTGGGGAAGAGGGAGATGGGCTGTGAGAGAACAAGGGATTGGGAAGAAGAAGAGGAGGAGAGGGGAGAGAGAGAGTCTTGTTTTTAAGGATTATAATAATCCATTGAGTAGCTATAGTGCTACCCAATGGGGTGAGTAACATAGTAATTATTCAACGGTTTTCCCTAATTTGAGGTGTTTGTAATAGTTGATTTTTTATGATTTTTTTGAGATTTTTCTTATATATCAAAAAGGGAATGAACTATAAGATATCTAATGCTAGTGTCTTGTGAGGGAATCAACTATACGGTATCTAGCAGTGCTGTGAGGTATAAAGTTGTTGCCTTCGGATGCTAATAAGCCATGATTTTGAATTTCGTTTGTTCTCACTTGTGCTCCTTATTCAATCTACATTTGGTGCATGTATGGTCAATCAATAGGTCTGCAGATCTATTCTTATGTACGATAAATCTCAATCTCGTAGCACCACGACGAAATCGATTCCCGTTATTTTTCATTTTTCCAAGCCCTCCCTGACTTCGACTTTTGAGTTAGGTGAATGAGTGCAAATGTGATTTGTGATGCTTTCTATTGGAAAGGCAGAGAGAGGAGAAGATGAACTTGAAACCATATACACGTAGATATGTGTTTGATATCATTCTTTACATATCTCTTGGCCATCATCATTCTTACATATCTCAGGAAAGGGATTTTTCGTCATTCTCCACGTTGCCAAGTTTCTCTAAAAATATGTGTTCTATCTCGCTCTTGCTCTCTCTCACTTTAGGCAGGGTTGGGGTTTTTTAGGAAGTGTAGTGATGATAATGGGCCCAACCCAATCAGGGAACTTCCCTTGATTTATCAACATAGAAGACGATTAACATGCCGTCCACAACCATTGTCATGAGTCACTATCTCACCCTCCATCAACATCTTATGAAACGTTCAGAGCTCATCAACGCCCCTACGGAACCCACCTGCGGTGGTAAAGGACTAAATCAATTCCCAAGACCTCATGACCGAAGCTCAGGATTATAGGAGAGAATCAAGTACGTACCAGACGATTCAAAACATAAATTATTCAATGGGACAAATCTTATGATAGAACGGGTCATAACATAGACGAAATTTGCAATAACAAAGGGGCTCGGGATATGAAAAGCATAAATAGCAATTAGTTTATAATTCCGACTGAAACCTGAAGCAACTCGACACAAAAAGACGGCAAAACAAACACAAATAACTTAAAAGACTATGCCATAGTCATGCCACCGCCTATCAAGCACCCAATTCTGAGACCAGGTACCCAACAGCGAAGGTATAAATCTAGGACATATAAAATAAAGCAAACATGCCAAAGCCGTACTGACAATTACCAAGTTTTTATCAGAACTATTGTCAATGTGATAGTAGGCATGATCTGCAAAAATCTTAATATGAACCTGCACGGTTCACTTTCCCTTCTTAGCTGCAGACTTGGTGACCTTGGCGCCACTTGGATCCTTCTTCTCTACACCCTTGATGACTCCAACAGCCACAGTCTGGCGCAAACTCGTCTCCTCACGGCAAAACGACCAAGTGGAGGATACTCAGCGAAAGTCTTCCAGCCACCATAGGCTTGGTTGGAATCATCTTCACGATCCCTGCATCGCCATTTCTTCATACAAATAATTGGGCTCCTTCTCAATCTCCTTACCAGATCGCCTGTCAATCTTTGGTCACGAGCTCGGCAACTTCACGGCAATGTGGCAGGTGTGGCAGTCAAGCACTGGAGCATAACCATTACCAATCTGACCAGGATGGTTCATGATGATGACCTGGGCGGTGAAGTTAGCAGCTTCCCTGGCAGGATCATCCTTGGAGGTTGGAGGCAACAAAACCACGCTTCAGATCCTTGACAGGAACATTCTTCACGTTGAAGCCAACGTTGTCACCAGGAAGGGCCTCCTGGAGAGCTTCATGGTGCATCTCAACGGACTTGACTTCAGTTGTCAGTCCAGTAGGCCCAAAGGTCACAACCATACCAGGCTTGATGACACCAGTCTCAACACGTCCAACAGGACGGTTCCAATACCGCCAATCTTGTAGACATCCTGAAGAGGGAGACGGAGGGGCTGTGCTGAGGGCCTCTTGGGCTCCGAGATCAAGTCAAGAGCCTCAAGGAGGGGTGGGCCCTGTGTACCAGTCCAGGTTGGTTGACCTCTCGATCATGTTGTCACCTCAAAACCAGAGATGGGGACAAAGGGATTTTGTCAGGTTGTACCCAACTTTTTCAGATAGGATGAGACTTCCTTAACGATTTCGTCATACCTTGCCTTTGAGTATTTTGGGGTTGTAGCATCCATCTACAAACAAAAGTCAACAAAAGCAACATAAGTACAAGGCACATTTGGCACTTGCAACCATTAGTGACCGTAAGTATTCATTTGCAATATATCAAATCCTAGAGCTAACCTTGTTGCAGCAGCAAATCATCTGCCTCACACCAAGGGTAAAAGCAAGTAAGGCATGCTCACGGGTCTGACCATCTTGAAATACCAGCTTCAAAACCACCGGTGGTGAGTCAATAATGAGGATAGCACAGTCAGCCTGTGGGGTACAGTGATCATGTTCTTGATAAAGTCACGATGTCCAGGAGCATCAATGACAGTGCAGTAGTACTTGGTAGTCTCAAACTTCCACAAGGCAATGTCAATGGTATACCACGTTCACGTTCAGCCTTGAGCTTGTCCAAAACCCAGGCATACTTGAATGACCTCTTGTTCATCTCAGCAGCCTCCTTCTCGAACCTCTCAATAACACGCTTGTCAATACCTCCCAAGCTTATAGATCAAGTGCCCAGTGGTTGTCGACTTTCCGAGTCGACATGCAGCATGGCACAATGTTGATGTGAAACTTCTCCTTACCCATGTTAGAATGCTAGAAAGATGCTGTTACAAAAGCCATATAAGCATCAAAGAACTAACCACAGAAAAGCCAAAGGAGACAAAACCATAGGCATAACAATTGTACGCTGGTATAAGCACCAAGCAATTAGATAACCAATTAAGAACTTATGGTCAATTACAAGCTGCAGGAAGAAGAATGTATTCCAATAAGAAATTTCAAATTCAAGTACATATATCAAGCATCAAATGAGTTCTATTCAAAACTTAAAACTGAGAAAAAATGAAAATGAGACATGTTCAATAATCCCATGCCAAATTGACAATTTCAACAATACCCAGTAAAAATATTTCGTACCCCAAGTATACAACAAACCCTTCCAATCTCAAAGTACACAGCTCCAGACAATTATGGTTTTGCAGGGAAATTTTACAGTCTCATTCAAAACCCATAATAGTACATATCTCATTAATAGGTTACATGCACCACGGCACACAATAGATCAAGATAAGGAACACAGACAAACGAGGTCAACATTTTTTTATGAACAAACGATGTCAAAATTTTCCTGGCTTAAAGTTCACAAATAAGGCCAAGCATAGACATCTAAACCCAATCAGAAACAAAAACAACCCATCAGGTTATCATTCAACAGAAGTAAATAAGATGCAGGCCAAGGATTGTCAACGATCCACAAAAAACATATCAATCAGAAAAAGAATAATAAACTCATCCCAGTTGGTAGATTAGATCCAATTTCAAACCCAAAAGAAAAGCATACCCAACAGTTTCTATGAATAGGAACCAAACTAATTTAGATCCACCAAGTAAGAATACCGAAATCGTTAGCACAAATCAAATACATCTACTATCAATGACTTTTTCCGAAAAGTTTTGGAACCCAAGTAAAAAGTCTCTGTAGGCTATCACATATTTTCCTCTCAGCTGAGTTAAAATCTACACAATAGAATTTCATATTCCGATCTAATACGAGATTAATAAACGAGAATCTAAATAAGGTAGAGATCAATCTGCCCAGAAACCAAAGAAGAAACCCAACAGTAAACAAAATATAAATTAGAAATCAAATAAAAATCCAACACATGCATATATATGTTCAGCAATCAAAACTACAATCAGAGCATCGCAGAATCAGACAGCGAAAACCTAATCTATAGCAACAGCGTAAATCGCGGGCAGATCGCTCACCTCGAACGAGAGACCTTCGCTGAAACCCTAGCCGCGGCCTAGCAGAGTTAAGAGAGCCAAGGGATAGCAAAAGAGAGGCTTTGAGGGTTTCTGAAGGCTTTGCGTGATATTTATAGACGATAGGGCACGTCACAGCTAGGGCTTCGTGTCTGTTATTTTTCTAAGAAATGCTACAGGTCCGTAATATTTTATCAAGAGAACCTTACCTAGTGATGTGGCACGTCGGTTAAAAATAATAAAAAGGGTAAGTAGGTGGGGATTTGTCAAAATCAGTCCATATTTTGCTAGAATTAAATAATTTAAAAGTTTTCTAAGTAAATCAAAAAAGAACAATTTAATTTCTAGAATTAAATTTTGTCAAAATACTTGACAATTTTCATTAAATAAATATATTCAAATAAAAACTTAAAAATAAAAAATAGTGGGTGGCCCAGAGGTGGCTGGGGGGAGGTTGCGCCCCACCCCCAACCACCTTTGAGGTGTCTCGTAGGCCACCCTAGAGATGGGGGTGGCTCGTTTTACCGCTAGCCTCCTCTAGGGAGAGCCCGCCGCGGGCGGGCAGGGGTTCTGCCACCCCAAATATGGCTAGGGGTCAGGGCCACCCCGAGCCACAGTCCATATCTATTTTCATTTTTTTTTAATTTTTTTACAAAAAAAATAAAATTTTTAAGTTTTTAATTTAATATATATATATTATTTATTAAGAGTAACACATGTTATTAATTCATTGATACTAACATGACACACTAATAGAATCTATCAAGTATTTTTAATTGAATTTGACTAATACGGATTAAATATTTTTTGTGGCCTACTTCAAAGACCTTTGAATTATTATTTATATCGCAAGAAATAATTTGTAATTTAGGCAAATCATAAAGACTGATTTTATATTTTTTTCCAAAAAGGATTACGACTACGTCAAAGAATGGTATACTTCTCATCAGACAAAGATATCATTCATCTTCTTCAGATGCCCAGAGAGCTCCATTTTCAATGATACCCAAGAGATTACGGCTCCCTTTTTGGCATACCCATTGGTTCAATTGGTTGATATTGAATATTTTTAGTTGATTTATGTTGGGTCTTTGTTTTATATAGCCGAGTGGGGTGTTCTTTTTAGTGTAAGTGGTTTTATTGTTTAATTTTCTGGATGTTAGCCGATTTATGAAAGGAAAATTTTTGGTGTTAAGTTGGGTGGCCTGATTGATTATGGGAGGAGGCGGAGTTGGGTTTTGGTATTCTATGTATTGGCCAAAATTGGAGCAAATTTGGGGTGTTTGGGTTCAGATTAGGAGAAATGAAATTTTGACTACAAAGGATGAAAAGCAAATGTTAAGAGCTTCATGTTTTTTGAAGGAGAACCAACGATAAGTGAGAAAGAACCACCCTAAGCTGAGAAGAATTTTCTTGTTGAAAAAACCCACCACAACAAGCCATTAACGAGTTCCCTCATTTCTTTCGCATCAGTCATGATTTCTGACAAATCCTCCTTAATGTGCCTCTTACCCCGTCCAATGTTTGAGTAAAATTTTTTTTAGGAGTGCTATGCTTCTAATTTTTTTTATCTAATTCTATTCAATTTATTTAATATTTTTTATAAAAAAAAAATAAAAAAAATAAAAATTTAGTCATGGGTTGGATGGAGTTGAATGCTTTGAGTTGAAAACCAAGCATTTTCCAATTTTTTTTTTCTTTAACATCTACATCGATTCCACATCAATATATAAGATTCTCTTGGTAAAAAATTACGTACCCAGAGCATTTTTTATTTTTATATCATAAAATGACTTAAATGCCCTTTATCTAATTGATGAAACTATCTTATAAAATAGTAGCGATATTTAAAGAATGTTTGATATTGCATTAAGAAGCTTAAAAAATGTTTTCGTATACAAAAAAGTTGTGCTAAGCGAAAATAGTATGTTTCGTCTAATTTTTTTTTTTTTTTTATAAAAAAAAAAACACTTTTTTTTTTTGCTCTAAAAAACTTAGAACTGTGTTTTGGGAGAAGCTTGAAAATGAAGTTTTTTTTTTTTTTTCTAAAAAGCTATTTTGGACTTTTTCTACAGACAAAAACTATATTTCTTAACGCAATTTCATACAGGCTTTTAGTAGACTCCTGTACAACTGGAATGATGTGGCAATCAAAATCAGCCATTGATTTTTTTTTTTTTACAAGTGCTTCAATGGCTAATTTTGATCGTCGGATCATCCAGTTGTATGGCAGTTGTACATTTGTACAGACTCGTCTACTAAATAGAATTACTCATTATAAAAATGTATTGATCTTTCAACAATCTTTGTAACGCCCTAAAAAATAATTAACTCGTAATTATTTCACGGTACACTTTCCCGTTGAATTCCACAAAGAATAAGACCAAAGGATCATTGAGCCCTCATTAAAGAGCCTACAGTTGATGACCTTTATAATATATCAAGATAACTAATATTACATCCACAATAAATACAAAGGTCTTGGTATCAACCTATCATCAAGTCCCCCTTTTTCCCGTTTCCCATATTTGAATAGAATTTTTTTTTTTAAAAAAAAAACCCGTCATCAAGTCATATATTAAGTTATTACAAACCAAATCATAAATCTGCAACCGTAGTCTTAAGATAAACAAATCTACCGATCCAACAAAGGGTTACAATAAAACTGCTAATACTCCCAAAGAAATCTCAAAAACGTATCATGCAAAGGATTCTCGAAATCACGCCATTGTTCACCACTTAAGAGTGGGTCCAACTCTTCAAAAAACAGCTTAGACAGGCAACCCAAAGCTAGCCTCCTGTCCGAATCCCCAACATCCATCCTCAAAAGGTTCAACAACTATAAAACACAAATGTTTTACACGTGAAAAAGATGAAGTATAAGCCCATGATTTAGTGAGTAGGATACATAAGAATTTCATGTTATCATGTTTGTGAACTCAATTTGTATAAATATACTGTTTAATTCACAGTCAATAATATGCAATATTGTTCCATCAGTTTATAAATCATGTAAATGTAGTATAGATATAAGATATATGAGAAGTAAGTGAACATATCATAGTCATTCTCCATATAGTCTATCTAAGTTTTTAACTCCTTTTTGGCAAGGTTGACACTATCACGAAGGACTTGTAGTACAACATCGAAGCCTCGATGTTGCCGCATATCGTCATCATTAGTGGCTCGATCGGATTTAAACCCCGATTGATCCACACCACTAAAGATGGCGTCATTGTGGCCACCAATCAAACATGGTTGGCCGATCACCTATAAAACTATTGGATTCAAGACCAAAAAATAGAACTTAAATCTCTTGATCATAGGGAATAACTCATATAATAGTAGCTCAGGTCTTCATCTGTACATGAAGCAACATACCATACGATGCAATTTAACAATATCTTTTACATGCATTAATTTATAAATGTTGGAGATTATGTCCTAAATTTCAAGTTGTAACATGTTGACATTATAGTTTATTATGAATAAATGATTATTATTCACTGAGTAAATATTTGAGCATATAGTATATTATCTTTTGTATGATCTTTTGCGATTATCCCTATATGAAAGGTCTAGAGATTATATTGGATATGGTTTATGAGTGTGAGCAGTAGTTTCTGTCACACAAGGTTTAAAATCATAAGCCTTGTATTCTGAAATTTATTTGTTCGCAATCGGCAATAGAATTGGGCATTCCATTAGTAAGACTGTTATACATCAATTGTGTGATTTACTTTAATCAAGCGAATATAATACTTTGGGTTGATGTGCACGTGTATAAAGTGGTATATGCTGAACGGACTAAGAAAAGACAATAACTTTTAGATTACTTATATTCATGATTCTAAATCCTGAGAGAAAGCGGACTCAGATTTCAAGTAGGGTCACTTTGATGCATTATAGAGTAAGATCTTAAATGCGGTCAACATCATCTATGTGTTGGGTGATCACATGTAACATTGTAAGGAAAGCTTTGCTCAATAGGGAACCCAAACTTGTTGTGCAAATATCCACCTAAATAATCAGTTTTTATTTGTACGTTTTATTCGTAAGTGCACAAGATCAAACGATAGTATAGATAGCAAGTACGAGATCATTCTCACAAGGATTATGATTAGTTTAATTATGCTTAAAGAGAATTTTCCAAACTAGATATCTTGAATGAAACGAAATAAGATTGTAATGGAACGAAAAAAATAACATAATTGAAAATAATAAGTAAATAAGGTAGGACTCTGATATCCACCATTAACTATACTCTTTTTAGGAAACGATATGCATAATGCTACAAACCGTATTGTGATGCTCACTGTTTGCCAGCCATATGAACATGATATATACTCCTAAAGCTATTGATGTCCCTAAGCAAGGAATCAGGCATGGTATCTACTCTGACCCTTTTCTTTTTCAGGTGAAGAGCCTTAAGAAAACATAAATCTATGGAAATCGGCAAACACACTTACTCTGGAAAATGGTATCTATTCCAGGTGCTTCATGTTGATTATTCTAAAAACCTGCAATTGGTACTTTGTCACTCTAATAGGCTTAGGACTCGGTCATTCAAATTGACCTATATAACACTTTCCCTATGTTCTATGCATATGATAATCAGGCATAAACAAAACCCATATGAAGAACGAACAAAAATCTGGAAATAATCAATTAAGAATCTCAAATAGTTGTAACAAGGTAATCGAACCCTTAAAGAGACATGACTGGGGCTTCAATCGAGCCTCAACTAAAGTATTAGTTACAACTTAATCGGACTAAAATCATATACATACAGAAAATAAAGAAAGGAAGAAAAGAAAACTTGAAACCCTTCTTGATGCAGCCTTTGATTCCTTTCCCAAAGCTTGTCTCTCCGTTTTGGACGAATTAAGGTTGTATTTATAAAGTTTTAGCACATATCTAGTTGATTTTGTGCAGCGTACAACTCCAATTCCACTTTGGATTTGGAGATTTTCTTTCATTTTCTAGTTTCTGCCGACGAAGGTGCTCGAGCCACCCTGGAATGGTGCTCGAGCCTCTTATGAATGGCACTCGAGCCTCTTCAGTTGACTTGAACCACTCTTTCTTCAGCTTTTTATCAAAATGTGTTTTAAGCTTAGAACTTGATGGAATTAATTGTTTTTTCTCAAGAGCCTGAAAAATAAAGGAAAACACAATATATATATATATATATATATATATAACATCATAATTATAACAAATAAAGGGACTAACATATGTGAATTAAGAGGCTTGAATGTGAAAAATTCAGCACTTATCACACTCCCAAACTTACATATTGCTAGTCTCTTAGCAATATAAAACTGAAAATAAAAAGAAACAAAATACAACAACTACGTGCTAACCTTCTTGTTGTGGGAAACATAATTACATTTAGCGTATGCAACAAGCCTTTTAAATTCCTAGGCATCTCTAGTTAGACGAGTGGAGTCTCGTGAGAGTTTAATAGAAATGCTACCGGCCACAAACATTATGCAAAATCATGTTATCCACAAGACTAAAGTGTCACCAAAATCAATGATTCTCATTTATTAGCAAACTTAAAAGGATAAACTCCATCTTCAAAACGATTAGGAGTTTTAAAGTCTAATTACTTACAAATGACTGGCTGAGGCATCACAAGTTCAATTCAGTGTAAAGTGAACTAACACATAATCATGAGGTTTCAAAATAATTCCAATGTGCAATGACTCAATATCTCAAAATTCATTAGGATCCCATCAGATTAAATAACCATAACATAACAATGAAAGCATTTTTTTTTCTTTAGGCTGTGCAATGCTTAGTTCCCTTAAGCTTTCTAATCGACCCATGTATCGAGTCTTAGGCCAACGCTTTCCAAACCAGATGGTCTTAAGGCACTAGGTGTAAAAATACTCATGTGGGCTTACTTACTCGAGTAAAAAAAGCTACATAACTAAACTAGCCATGACATCAACCAATCCAAACTTCTCATCTTTTGATGTGAACATTCTTTACTTGATGAAGCAAGAAGTTCAATTACTTAGTGAAAAACTTAAAACTGGTCTTTTTTTTTTTTTTTCAATGCCAATGTATTCATCCAACAAGTCACCTAACTTCACTCAAGACATTGAAACATACACAATAAGTTTCACATGTCATACCTCACAAATTATGTGCTAATGTGCCCGTGATAATTCAAATCGACACAAGTGAATTCTCAAATGCTAAAAGTAAGTAACGAGACTTAGAATCCTAGTCATATGATCATGTGTTCATAGTTCTAAGCTTGCCAATGAAATTCAAATCATAGTTCAAGATCAACCAAATTTTTAAAAATAAGATGAGCATGTATTTTCAAAAATTTTGGACATAGTATGTGTGTCTCTTTCCATACTCCCAAACTGGAATCACACATTGTCCTCAAAGTGTAGATAAAATTGAAGAACTATACCATGGAGATAGGAAAATCTGATTGGAATAGGTATGACGCGCATCATACCCCCAAACTTGGATGTAAGAACACTTGTCCTAGGTAATCATTGCTTTCACTAGCATATTAAACTTCTTCTCCATTGTCGTGATTTGGGTCTAGACTCCACTATTGATGCTTACTTCATACACACCCTTACGTCTAAGGGTTTGTTCAATATTTGGATCGAATTCAATGATGGCTAAGTCCTAGGACCGACAACCTTGCATAAGCAAACCACCCATAAATTAGATTCTGCAGTGCACACAGCAGCTTCAGAGCCATTATCTGGAAAAAGCGTTCGAGCCCAATGAACAATGCGCTCGAGCCACTTGCTGCAGAAACAGAACATAATAGAAAAACAGAAACTAAAACAAACATCAGATTTTTTTTTTTGTAAATGAAACAAAAGCAACAACTAAACTAAAGGAAAAAACTTTTAAACACAATTTAACACAATTCCTGGCAACGGCACCAAAAACTTGTGCAAATATCCACCTAAATAATAGACTTCTATTTGTACATTTTACTTGTAAGTGCACAAGATCAAACAATAATATATATAGCAATTACGAGATCATTCCTACAAGGAAAGAGAATTTCCTAAACTAGATATCTTGAATGAAATAAAATAAGATTGCAATGGAACGAAACAAATAACATAATTGAAAACAATAAGTAAATAGGGTAGGGCTCCGATATCCACCATTAACTATACTCTTTTCAGGAAATAATATGCACAATGCTATAAATTGTATTGCGATGCTCACTGTTTACTAGCCACAAGGGCATGATATCTACTCCTAAAGCTATTGATTTCCTAAACCACGAATCAGATATGGTATCTACTCTGACCTTTTTCTTTTTCAGGTGAAGAGCTTTAAGAAAGCATAAATCTATGGAAATCGGCAAACACATTTAGTCTGGAACATAATATATATTCCAGGCACTTCATGTTGATTATTCCAAGAACTTGCAATTGATTCTTTTGTCACTCTAATAGCCCCATGATTCGGTCATCCAAATTAACTTATATAACACTTTCCCTATGTTTTATTCATATGATGATTAGGCATAAACACAACTATATGAAGAATGAACAAAAATTTGGAACTAATTAATCAAAAATCACAAATAGTTGTAGCAAGGCAATCGAACCCTTAAAAAGACATGATTAAGGCTTCAATTGAGCTCTAACTAAAGTATTAGTTACAACTTAATTGGATTAAAATCATATAGAAAATAAAGAAAGGAAGAAGAGAAAACTTGAAACCATTCTTGATGCAACCTCTGATTCCTTTATCAAAGCTTGTCTCTCCATTTTGGACGAATTAAGGGTGTATTTATAGAGTTTTAGCACAACTCTAGTAGATTTCGTGCAGCCCACAACTCCAATTCCGCTTTGGACTTGGAGATTTTCTTTCCTTTTCTAGTTTCTGCCGACGAAGGCGCTCGAGCTACCTTGGAATGGCACTTGAGCCTCTTCCTTTAGTGATGCGCTCGAGCCTCTTTAGCTGGGCTTAAGCCACTCTTTCTTCAGCTTTTTATCAAAATGTGTTCTAAGGTCAGAACTTGATTGAATTGATTGCTTTTTCTCACAGAGCTTGAAAAATAAAGGAAAACACAAAAACAACACAAAACATCATATTATAACAAAACGAAGGAACTAACATATGTGAATTAAGAAGCTTGAATATGAAAAATTTAGCACTTATTAGTCACTTTGATGCATTATAGAGTGAGACCTTAAATGCGGTCAACATCATCTATGTGTTGGACGATTACATGTAATATTGTGGGGAAAGCTTTGCTAATAGGGAATTCAAATTCTTTTAATAAAAATGACAAGAAATCTCCATTTGAATAAGATTTTATACGAGATTATTCTCAGTCTTTGGCTAGAGCATTTTAAAAGAAGAATTCCAAAATAAATTACCTAATGAAATGCGTATTTATAGGAGAGAGAATAATAAGAATACAAATCTGGTACACAAGAAATAAAAGGTAGAGAATATAGTGTGACAGTATCATAGTTTTAATTTTGCTTCAGAGAATTTCATGGAGGAATCATACTCAACCATAGGTGAGTCAAAGGGAACTTTGTTGATTTAATCAAGAATAAATTTTGGAGTGCAGTTACAATTGTTTAGTGGAATCAATTGTAATTAATAGTGACTTGAAATAGTCGGATACTATTTTAGCCAAATATATATTTTCCTTCAGGTTCCTCACCAAGCTATTATAAATTAACCAAAGATAGGCTTTTATTTATTTATTAAGTAAGTTGTTTTAATTTATTAAAAACATAGACAAAAAAAAAACTGTGCAGAAATTGCTAGAGAGGAAGATTGAGATTTGAGATAAAACCCAAGTCAGAGTGTGCAAAAAAAGCGCTTGGGCCAGGGAATTATTTCCCTGACCTATGCGTCACTTTAAGTGATAGTCCATGGGAGTTGACGCATGGGCCATTAAAGTTTTCCCTGGCCTCATGCGTCATTCACTTATGATGACTAGTCTAGGGTTTTTAAAAACCCTAGCCTCGTACCACTAGTCCCACATTGCTAAATTTACTTATCTCTTAGTTTTTCAAAGTATATAAATAGAGGTGACTATAGTTCTAGCAAATCACTCAACTCTAATAACAATTCTTTTAGCTTTTGCTAAGAACTGAAAGTTTTTTTAAGTTAATTCTTGGAAGAACTAAGTTAAAGTGTTGAAGAGTTAGAAAGAATCCACACTCTTGGTTATTTCTAGTTATTAATAAGAAGATCTGAAGATGTTCTTGATGTTCTTGGTGTTCTTCAGAGGAGTATGGATTCTTTGCTCATAAAGTCAAGGAGTGACCCTAATATCCAAGTAAGTAATTTTGTTTTTGTTAGTTGATTTTTTAAATAACATATTTCTTCATATGTTCTTCATAAGGTTGATTATGATTAGGGAATAGATTATTTTTTGATGCCCATTATTTTTGATTTGCATGTTTATTCCCAACAATAAACTCTCATATTACATCATTCATTATTCCTATCACGTTTTCACAAAAATAGATGTCACTTTGCTCTAAAATATATTTCATGTGAATTGTAAACATGCATGTTTATCATATAAAGTAATCATGATATGAAGGAATTGAAATAACAAGTATCCTTGTGAGTTTATTCATTTGGATCGTAAAGCTCCTCAGAATAAACACATAGAGTCTCATCACCCTTGAAATATGTGAAATGATCTAACATCAATGCTTAATCTTGGCTAAAATGCTCTTAAACTCAATTCGGAGACAAAATAGACATTCTACCTGGCCATTGAACATTCATTTATCGGGTTGAACAATCAACGCCGAACGTTCGTTGGTCTGGCAAAAACTTTCATTTCTAAAATAGTCATAGTTCAACCCATTCTAACACAGTCTAAAGGTCTAATAGGCTTCTTAACATTATCCTAGATGTAAACACAACATTCATTTCAACCCATACTAAATTCAACTATGAATCAAAATCTAAGCAAAAAGACCTACACTAAACCCCAAACAATAGACTCTAAATACCCAAAAGCAACTAATAACGCAAGGTAATCGAAATCCACAATCCATCTAACGTTTAACCACCAATAACCTAACTATATCACAACATTCAACTAAAGAGTCTAAAATCCACCAATCTAAACATGAATCTATGGTGATAAACTAATACATAAGACAAAATAAAAATGTAAACATGCTCAAAACAACTGCAACAACGAAATTAGAGTATGAGATTACCTTCACTTGGGAGAAAATCTCAAGATCTACCTTCTTCATCCTTCTTCGTCTTCTATCTCTCTCTTTAAGGTTCTAAAGGTTACAGTGTTAGGGATTATGCCATAAATCCCAAGTTGATTTTATGATTGACATTATAGTTTGTTATAAATAAAAATTTGTTATTCACTGATTAAATATTTTGTTGCATATAGCATATAAACTTTGTATGTTCTTTAATAATTATCCCCAAACAAAAGGCCTGGAGAATATATTGAATATGGATTATGGATGTGAGCAATGGGCTTGTCATATAAGGTCTTAGTCCATAATCCTTATATTTTGAAAAGTATTTAGTTCGCAGTCGGCAATAGAATTGAGCATTCCATTGGCAACACTGTTACACATCAACTTAATTGATTTACCTTAATCAGGCGAATAAGATTCTTTGAATTGATGTAGTAGGTGTATAGGGTGGTATACTCTAAATAGACTAGGAGTTGTCTTTTTACGAAAATACTATCTTTAAGGAAAAGACATAAAACTCTCAAACTATTAATATTAATGATTCTAAATTCTGAGAGGAAGTGAATTCAAATGTCAAGTGGAGGTCACTTTGATGCATCAAAGAGTAAGACTTTAAATGTGATCAACATCCTCTATGCATTAGGTGATCACATGTAGCATTGTGACAGAAGCTTCGCTCAATAGAGAATCACAGTCCTTTTAAGTTCTTTTAAAATGATAAGAAATTTTCTCATTGAATATGATTTTTTTCTGAATTTTATAATGGTTTATTCTCAGCCTTTGGCCAGAGCTTTTGGAAATGAGAATTCCAAAATATTAACTTGTGAAATGAGTATTCACAGTTAGGAGAATAAATGACATAAAATTTAGGATTCAAGAATTAAGAGGTAGAGAATTTAGTGTTACAATATCACAAGCCTAATTCTGCTATGGAATAATTTCATGAAGGAATCATACTCATATCGTAAGTAAGTCAAAGTAAACTTTGTTGATTTTTAAATCAAGAATAAATTCTGGAGTGCAATTACAATTATTTAGTGAAATTAATTGTAATTAAATAGCAATGGGGATTGTCGATGACTATTTGAGTCAGGTTTATTATTTTTTTTTTCGGGTCCCTCACTAAGCTATTGTAAATTAATCATGTATATGCTTTTGTTTATTTATAAAATTAATGCAAAAAAAAAAAGTTATGAATTATACATAATATTTTCACAAACAGACCCCGATATTATGCCTTTTGATAAAAATTGTTGTGTTTAATTTTAAACGAATGAGCATAATCTCGGTGACTAAACACCTATATTTTAAGTGCAAAAAATATGCTACATGAGTACAATATAAATAGTCATATGTTAATAATATGGTCTACTCGAGACATTTTCCCATCTCAATAGGATTTGCGTGTCTAAAAAGGACTTCTGGTACAACTCCAGTGCGCCAAACATTACACAAACATATCGTATTATAATAATAGTTCGACCGAGTCTGATCTCGGGTGGCCCACACTGACTAACAAAGCAGTAACAGTGACCCTACTCAAAAAATGTTGCGCTGATCACTAAACTTAACAATTAGATTCAAGGCCCTCATTATAAAAGAAAACATTGACCATAGAATCAACTTGTATTAATAGTAAGACCATGGCCGTTCTACCGTACGTATCAGTGTACCATAACCTTACTATACAGATATTGTTCATTTATTCCAAAAATAAGGGAGTGTATATAAGCAAATAACGTCATGTCATAAAAGCGGTAAACTTAATCAAAAAGAGAAACGTGCTTAGTCAACTAACATATCGCATTCTTAAAGTTGTAGTTTCATTACTCAGTTTCTTACTTACCTCGACTGCTCTTCCGATGTTTCCAACATCTTGTACCCCCCTGTGTTAATTGTAAAATAACCTAACAATATGCTAAGAATGTAATTTCTCGCTAATTGTAAAGTATGTGTGCTTTTTGTCTTAAAATCCTAATATGACATTTTTGGTCACCATCGAACGTTTGACACGATTTTCGAATGTTCTGTCTTGAAGATGGAACGTTTGATTAAGAACAGTTGAACGTTCCATGTATGTCCAGAATGCATGAATACTGAAAAACTTCCACCAAATATAGCCACAATTGTGCCTAGACTTAAAATAGTATCAAGAAACATAAAAAAACATGTATCTTTAGAAGTAAAACACAAGGTCATCCATTTTATCAAAATCTTTTGGAGAGTTAACACAAAAGTCTTTAAATCTTCATGACATAATTTGAAAATACAAACATAGTCATCACTTACGTAAAATAATGAAATACAAGATAAGTAGAAGAATGGATTTGTAGGTTACCTTTGGAGAAGATAACCTCCTTCAAATGAGAACCTTCCCTTAAAGATCCTCCTTAAACTTTTGACAAGTATTTTCTGGAAGTTTTGGTCGAGCAAGAATGAGTTTTTTTTATAAGGGTAGGGTATATTTTATAGGGGAATGGGGTGAGTTGCTCCCCTATGAAAAATTTATTTTGGGACATGATCGAACGTTTGAGATGCAATATTGAATGTTTGATATATTTATATTAGAGAATTTAGGATTTCTCATCGAACGTTTGATGAAGGTACAAACGTTTGATAAAAGCATAACGAACATTCTATAAAAGTACCGAACATTTGATGTTCGTACTGACACATGTTTTGTGCATGCGCAAGCTTTGAGAGAACGTGACTGTACTGTTTATCATCGAACTTTTGAAGATGCCCATAGAACGTTTGATGGTTGCATTTTTTGAATTAAAATATTATTTTAGTGCTTTATAAAAATGATTGAGTGTTTTTAATCAAAACCTTTTGTCGAATATTTTGAAAAACCATTTTTTTTTAATTATTTTGGAGTATTACATTTATCGCTTGCTATTTACAATTTCTGGGCATCGAAATTGTACCTTAAATCTTTATTGGATGTGCAAACCCTATTGTGAAGGGGTTAAGTGCACAGATAGGCTATAACGAACAAAGTTATGACACTTTATATTATTTATACTTATGAAATGCATCAACATGATTTTATATCTTGTTTAAAAGATGATGAATTGTTGCATGTGATATTCCACTTTTTACCTGCATCAAAAGAAGGTTCATATCATTATTGTGTTTACGAGAGTTTTACTACTTACTAAGTCGTAGACTTATTGTTTGTGTATGTTTCAACCTATAAAACATTTGTGTTTTACAGAAGACTTTGGAGACATTGAAGCCGGATCCGCTCATGAGATTGATCATGGATGACCTTGCTAGGCTGATATTTGGGTCCACCCCAGAGTTTGTGGCCTACATGGAGGCCTGTGGCAGGGAGGAGGGCATGGCGCCTTTAGGGTTATGTATTGGTGGTATCTGACATTTCACCGTCCTTGAGGATTTCATTTATCTTTATGTTAATGATTTTCCTTGACTTATTCCATCTCTCTAGCATTTTGACTTGGTCTATACTTATTATTCGATGACTCGAGTTTGACATTTGGTATGTGACCGTGATGGTGATGGTGATTTTGACATTATTAATATGTTATGTTATGATAGTTTAAGATATTTTATGGTTTTATAGTGTTCTGGTTATTAGTACTAAATGTGATCTAGTCCTATGGTTATTGTGGTTGAAAAAAAAGAAGAAAGATCTACAATTCACTACATTGTTACCTGATTATACAGGAGTTGTGGTAGACCTTAGATCATTTACTTGTTAAATGAGTCGAGGTGCTTCAGTGACACTTAAATACTATTTACTAAATAAATACTTTGGGGGCGTCACAGTGTAGTGCTAAGAAAACATCTCAATCAATTCACGCCGCCATCTCTTTCTAGTATGTATGAATTCTCCTCTTTAACATTTTTCCTTTATCCTTTTTTTTTTTCACTCCCCAGATAAGTGTAGATAAACAGAAAAGTCAGTTTCAAAGGGTTGATCATGTTCCACTTGAAGAGATAGTCCCACTTGATCACATCACATAATTATAATTCTATTCCATGGCCATAACTAACCACATTATTGACCCATTTTAATGTGTTGTTTGATAGAGTTTTTGGCCTTCATGGCCGAAGCTCAGCAACCCACACATTGGGGTCGGCAAAACTCATGCCTAAACATCCCAATTAAAAACTCCCTCCAAGCCGAACACTCTTGAAACCAACCACCTGTCGGAAAACCAACACCATTTTGTTCAATTTGTGACAACTAAAAAAAAAAAAAACGCGATGATCAAATGGACAAAATGATGCATTTAATAGTCGAAAATTGAAAATTTTGCATCATTTATTTAAACGATGCATTTATTTACATCGTTTATACAAAATGTTGTCTTTTTTTTTTTTTTTTTTTACCTAAGAGATGTAAAACATATTTTTAACATCCTTTTTTATAAACAATGTAAATAATAATAATAATAATTTATTTTTTTTATTGTTTAAAAAACATGATGCTAATTGGTATGTATAAAATTTTAAAAAATACATTTTACATCGCTTATGTATAAAGGATGTAAAAAAAGACATCGTTTTGTATAAACGATGTAAGAAATGCATCGTTTAATAAATGATGCAAATCTTTTTAAGTTTTCGACTATTAAATGCACCATTTTGTCCATTTGACTGGGTATAGCTAGGGATATAAAGGAACAGAGCTACTCATGAACATATTCGAGATCGGCTCAACTAAGCTCGGCTCGTGCTCTAATCGGTTATTATATGAGCCGTTCGTAAACACGAAACTAGTCTCGATTATTAAATGATACAAACTCGTATAAGGCTTAATATATATATATATATTAATTGGTTATATGTATATTGTATAGTACAAATGAATAATATCAACATTTAATCATATGATTCATATGATCTAATGACAATTCAAATACTTAATCATATTATTCATATAATATAATAGAATCATATGATCATATAATAATCAAACGTTGTGTCATATGATCATATTGTCATTGTAATTTATATCATATGAATATGATTATAGCATATGATCTAAAGTATTATTATTAGATACTTAAGAATTAAGAAAATTATGACTTAATATATATATACATAATGTGAATAATAATTAAGCTATAAGTATAAATTATAATCATATAAATTATATAATGTCAATCGTCACACAAGTATACAAATTTATACTAATAACATAATTAAGTATCTAGATACTTAGATGGTTCAATTATGCAAGACTGCATGTAGTAAAAGTGAATAATATCAATACTTATTCATATGATATAATGACAATTCAGATACTTAATCATATTATTCATATAATATAATAGGATTATATGATCATATAATAATATGACGTTATGTCATATGATCATATAATCACTATATCCTATGAATATGATCATATGATATAAGTATTATCATTAGATAGTTAGCAATTATTAGATCGCATGATCCAATATCTACGATCATATGATCTAAGTATTATTATTAGATACTTATGAATTATGATAATTATGACTTATAATGACCATATTTATTATAAATAATCTCATAAGTCATATGATATAATTCATAATTCATATAAATATATAAGTGTAATTATAGCCACATAATGTCATATAAGTATACAAATTCATACTAATACAACGATCAAGTATTTAGATACTTATATACAATGATTACGTGTGATTTAAGATTTTAAGTATCTAATCATTTTTAATCATACTTAAATACAATAATTAGGTATATAGATTACATATATAAGTATGAACTCACATTAATCATATGATATAATGACAATTCCGAAACTAAATCATGTACAATGATAATATGATTCATATAATCAAAACTATGTAAATATGAATTCACATTAATCATACTATCTAATGACAACTCTAAAACTAAATCATATCCAGTGATAATATGATTTATATAATTCCAGAACCAAAAAAAAAATAAAAATGATTCATATAATTTCAAATTAAGTGATTAGGATTAGAATCACTAATGTATTAATTATAATAACAAATTAAGTATTATTATTAGAATTTAGATTATATGATTATATTTATTATCATCAGAATTTAGATCACATGATCATATGATCTAACATTGTGCCATATAATTGTTAAATCATATGATCTAAGTATTATCATTAGATACATAGGATCCTATGATTATATAATAATTATCATAATTAATGTTATTAACTTAATATATGTCAGTTAATATTTATATTGACTGTTGTTACATTTTTTATCATTAGATACTCAAGAATTGTTAGATCACATTTGAAGATTCAAAATCAAATGATAATACTTTTTTATTCGAGATCATATAATAATACTCAAATCATATGATACGATCATTAGATCTATCTTAAGTATGCAAGTATATATTTTTTTTCCTAGTGCAATAAGTTAATTTTGGTTTTTTTGTAAGTTAATAAGTTTATCATTATTATAACTTAAGTATATTTTTGTTAAGCTAATAAGCAAATTTCGTAACTTTATAAGAGTAATTATAGAGGTCCCTCTTGTGTCCCTCTAAAAAAGAGCTAGCTTTAAAATTATCATTTGATCAAAATTAAATAGTGATCGATCATAAACCCAATAGATAAACACAAGAAGAACTTCAAATAACATTACTCTAAGTATAATTTATAGCCAATTAATTATTTTATTTTATTTTCCTTTTCACTAAGTGAATTTTTGATTTTATGTTTTTTGTTTTAGTCAAAAGTTGATTTTTTTTTTTTTAATAAAAAGTGCTCATATAACCAAGTCTTTACTCAACACGTGGCCAAATGAAGCATCATGCGTAAATACATCTTTTCACCGCTAGGCTGTCAAAACTAAATTTAAAGGCTCGAGATGATGTGATCACACACTGACAATTTTTACTTTTTTTTTTTTAGCTTCCGGAAGATAAGCTTACAACAAACTGACGTTTCAGTTGAAAAAAAAAATGAAAAAAAGATAAGCTTCCAATGGCTTGCAACAAAACTAACGTTTCAGTAAAAAAAAATAATAATAACAAAGATAAGCTTCCAATGCTCAAGACAACTTGCTTCCAATGCCCAAGACAACTTTCCCAATTCTCAAGTCTTTCACGCATGCTTTCCCTTTTCTCTTATCCAAGGCAAGCTTTCTCTATCACATACTATGAATCCACGGTTGGAAAAAATCTCAACCCATGCCCCGCAATTTCAGATCTGAACCCATCTTCATACTTTCGTATCTCCATTTCAGACCCATTTCGTTATTTTTTTTCTTCTATTTTATTCTTCTACTTTCCTTTCTCAAGCATACTTGTGAATCTGTGATACAAAGCAAATCCTTTGTGCCATCCGTAGCCGGTGAGCAAGGTGGCGCCGAAGCCCTTCACAGGGACATTGGAGAACTCTTCCATGCTGTGATCCTCCGGTCGACTCTCCAGATCGTCATTCAGCTTCTGAAGCAACACCAGCTCCGCGGGAGCAGGAGTAGTAGATGGTGGCCTTGGAGGAAGTATTTGAGCCGAACTCGAGCCGAGTACTCGAGCTCGAGTTCGGCCAAAATGAACAAGCCGAGCTCGAATGTAAAAATGAGGCTCGTGTCGAGCTCGGCTCGAGTTTGAGTTCGTGAAAAACTCCAACGAGCCGAGACTCAAGCTCGGCTCGTTTACACCCCTAGGTGTAGCCTTGTGCTCTCTCATGAGAGAGCACAAGGCTACACCTTGTCAAATGGACAAGTTCCAATTCCATGACTGAAAGCATTCCCAATACGCCTTCCTTCCCTTGGGTTCTAAATCCTCTTAGTGATCCCAAGCCTCCTCTCTCCTTCTATTGAATTTGCTTGAAAAAGATGGTATAGATTTTGCATCTCAAACTTACATCGAAATTGTAATATCTCTTTTCCTAAACTATCTAGCCTTTTCACTTAGCCCATTCAATTAGAATTTTTTGATAGATCCGATAATTTTTTTTTTTTAAAAAAAGTTACAATTATACCCATGCATCACACAAAAAATATGGAAAAAGACCCATAGCCAAGCTGTGGGCCTCCATGATTAGGAAAGTTTTTTTTTTTTTTTAGCCCTTTAAATTGTAACGCAAGCGCAGGTTTGGAACCCTAAACAAGGGATGAGTGAGTAAAGCGTAAAAATTTGCCCTTCGAAGGGGAGCAACAACTGAAAATGGTTACTAATACCCCCATAGGCTGAGGGGCTGCGTCTGAATAGCTAGTTGATCATTTTTTAATGTTACCTACCTCTAAACTATCAAAATTTTCAATGTAGGTATCCGATGTATTAGCCCTTTCAATCACTCTCTTTTAGTAGGATTTTCATTAACTACAACCAGAATGAACAAAAATAATCAAAATACCCCTGTTTCTAAACTAAAATAAAAAATAAATATGAAACTTTTTTTTTTGGATTTTTTTTTTTTTAATTTATGGGGTAATTACATTTTTTCTTCATGAACTACCACCCTCCGTCACTCTGCCCTCATAAACCGACACTCTCACCATATAATTACTTTGAACTACCATTTTGTTACCGTTAACCCCCGTCGGTAGGGAATCTCGTTAAATCAAATGAAATATTCTCTTTTTAGACGTTAAATTTTATTACCGGATAGAATACCCTCAAATAAAAAATATCAAAATTAAAAAAGTTTAAAAATAAGAATAATAAAAAATAATTAAAAAAAAAAAAACAAAACAGAAGGAGCCACCCTTTTGGCCAATCCCAAGCCACCCCCAAAGATCGGTCTGGGGTGGCTCGAGCCACCCCCTTTAATTTTTTATTTTTAAATATTTCTATTTTTTCTATTTTGATTTTTTTTTAATTATTCATGAGGCATATGACAGGTGGGAGTTTTATTTATTGATTTGACGTGAAATTCCATTAGTTTCATTGACGGAAGTAATATTTTCATATTTAATCATAAACGAGGTGACATATATGATACAAAATGAAATGTAGGTGGAAAAAAAAAATAAAGTTATTAAAACTCAGGTATTGAAAATGCATTTAACTCAAAAAAAAAAAATTATTTAAAAAAAAATATAGGGGTGATTCGGCCATCACCACAGGTCCTTTTTTTTTTTTTTTTAGCTTTAATTTCTAATTTTGGTTTTTTTATGTTTTTTTTAATTTTAGTTTTAATAATTTTTTTTTATTTTGATTTTGATTTTTTTTTTGTGCTATTGGAACTGTTATTTTTATATATATAAATGAACTTCACAATTTAAATCAGAATATAAAATAAACTGATAAGTAAAGTATATGAAAATAAGATAGATAAATGTAAGTTTTGAATGCTTACAACAAGATGAACTCTTGAAAATACATGAAGTGCAATTTGCTGCTACTACAAGTGTTTACAAGAGATATTTGAGAGTATTCTTAGATCTAAAATTGACTGCTGAATGAGCTCTGATTTTCTTCACAGAGGGAAGCTTGAATATATAGGCAACCGAGGAGAGGAGCCTTCAAAGTAGGGGAATCATTAGATTCCTGAAGATAGGGGCCTATGAGTGCCTTTCTGAAAAGAGGAGCCGAAAGTAACTTTGTCTTTCTGCTTTCACTTGGGGTAAAGGCACCGAAGGTAACTTTGTCTTTAGATGCTTTTACTTTTGACTGTAGATGAACAGTGAGTTGTCGGGAGAGGTGGAAAGAACTTTGTCTTTTTCTGCCGACGCTTCAGATCATCTGATTAGTCTGATTCTGACTCATAAGGATCACTCCTTAATGTTGTCCAAATGTACCGAAGAGTCTGAGGAGGAACCATCATCATCTTCGTTTGAGTTTTGGTCCAGGAGGGCCTGAACAATTGCCAAAATGTCCTGCTTGGAAGTCTTCTTCTCTGAGGAGGTCTTCTTCTTGCTTTTTGAAGAGGAAGATTGCTGATCCTTGGAGGAGGAGGCTGAAGGACTTGACTTTCTGGGGGCCTGGAGGGCTTGATCAGGGGCCTTGAGGGCCTGTTGTTTCCGAGACTTTGATTGAATCGGAGCTGTTGGGGCAGCCTGAGGTAGGGCTACGGGGGTAGCCTGAGATGTTTGTTCAGAAAACTCTGTATATAGACGTTCCTGAACTTTGGTGAAGTTGTATTTGTCCCACCATTTGACAGAGAATTGTCTGGCGAGAATGACTCCATCAGTAATTGTGTACTGCCATTTCAATATCCAGGGGACCCTAAAATAAGCAAAGAAATGCAGTGAACTGGGAAAATTAGTTTGGTGACCATCAACTTGGTGAATGGTCGAGAAATATCGGATTGTATCTTTGACGTTGGTAGGCATGATATCATGAACTGGGCCATGAACTTGCCACCATCTGATGAACCAAGTAGGGAATTGTCCCTTGAAATATTTGTCAAACTAGATGAACCAAGAATGACTAAAATCGGGAAATTGGAAAAGGAAGATCTTATACCAAGCTTCAATATAATCATGATAGGTATAACCAATACCATGATTTGGAAGAGGTTTGGAAGAATAAGGAGGCAAGTCCCACTTATTCTGATGAATAAATTTACAAATGTAAATATGATGATAAGAGATTTTTGAATTTATTTCAATTGGACGAATTCGAAGGGAATCCGTATTTGTGAGGATATCCAAATAATATCGCTCAGTTTTGAGAGGATGAGATGGCAGAAAGTGCCAATCATCACCGAAATATTTCCTTGCTACGACAGCAGGGGTTTTCAAATGGATGACACATTGTTCAATATAGAACAAGTTCATAAGAGGTTTATGAAAGTAAGGAGTTGTTCTTTCATAAAATTTGTTTTGATAATTTGGCATCTTCTGAGAGGAAGAGGAGGCCAAAGGATCATGAACCGTAGCCAGAGCAGTCTGGTACGATGGTTTGGGAATGTTACCAAGAATGGTAAATTTGTTTGCTACTTCCAGCGCTGAAGAAGGCTGGGAAGAAGCCTGAAGTTGGCTTGGAGTAACAAGCTCCAATTTTGGAGTTCTGTGTGCAAGTTTCTGCACATGTTCAGAAGAAGGAGTTGGCGGAATATAGAAAGGAGCAGAGATTCTTTCTATATCCTTATGAGAGAGGGCTTTCCCTCGTCTTTGAGCGAGCTTTCGCTCATTTTCAAGTTGTAAAAGAAGTTGTTGTTCTGACATTTTGTCCTTGTAAAAATTCTCTGGTAAGGAAGTCAGGGATGCAATTTTGATCTCCTGCAAGAAAGTCAATGTCAAAGTCAAAAATGCTGAGAATAGCCTGCCATCTTGCAAAAATTTGTTTTGATGCAATGTTTTGAATATCTTTTTCTAAGACATGTTTTGCAGATTTGCAATCAACTCGGAGAAGAAACTTTTGATTTAGTAAATCATCTTGAAATTTGGTGATACATAGCACTATAGACAAAATTTCTTTTTTGATAGTACTATAATTTTGTTGTGAAGAAGTCCATACACCTGAATGAAAACGAACAAGTTGTTCAGGTTGAGTGGAATGGACTTTTTGTTTCAGAATGCCACCAAAGCCAATTTCAGAAGCATCGGTTTCAACAATTTTAAATGAGTGGATACTTGGGATTCCAAGACAAGGAAGTGTTTGAACAAATTTTTTGATTTCTTGGACAATAGCAGTATGCTGGGGAGTCCAAGGAGGAGGATGAGTTTGAAGTCTATCAAAAAGAGGTTGGCATTTTTTGCGCAAATTTTGATAGAAGTCTGCAACATAATTGAGAGATCCTAAAAAACGTTGTAATTGTGTTTTTTCAAGGATTTCATCTGGGAATTTATTAGCGAATTGGATAACTCGACTGATAGGACTGATTTTTGATTGATGGATATTGTATCCAAGAAATCGGATATTAGTTTGAAAAAGTTTTATTTTTGTGGCAGAAATGACCAAACCATTTGTCTTGATTACTTGTTGAAACGAATATAAATGTTTCCAGTGTTCCTCAAGGGATTTTGAAAAAATTAAAACATCATCAATATAAACAATGGAGAATTTTGAAAAAGGGCCAAGAATATCGTTCATAATATTCTGGAATTCGGAGGGTGCATTTTTCAGTCCAAAAGGCATTACGTTCCATTCGTATTGCCCAAAGGGAGTAACAAAAGCAGTTTTGTATTTATCCTGCTCATTTATTTGGATTTGCCAGAATCCAGATTTCATGTCAAATTTGGAAAAAACAACAGATTTACTTAATCTGTTGATGAGATCTCTTTTGTTAGGAATATGATAACGAATCCACTCTAACACAGAGTTCAAAGGTTTGTAATTTATGACCAACCTAGGAGTCCCACGTTCTATTTCAGCACTTTTTTGGACATAAAAGGCTGAACAAGACCAAGGTGATTTACTTTTGCGAATGATCCCTTTCTTCAATAAATCTTTTATTTCAGATTGGCAAAATTCCAAGGTTTCTGCATTCATTTGGATAGGCCTTGCTTTTGTAGGAATCCTTTTTTCATCAAAATTTTTGATGTAAGGAAGACTGACTGAATGGTGTTTCCTGTGCCAAAAGGCATTTGGAAGATCTGAACAAACTTCATTCTGAATCCGTTCTTTAAAGAGTTTAATTTTTTTTTGAAGGATTGGTTGAGAAAGTTGATCTTCGATTCGTTTAACCTTGATTTCATCCTGTAAAAACTCAGAATGTTTTTGTTTGGAATTAATCAGGTTAATTGTTTTGGAGATTTGGTTATTTTGGAAGTCTTTTAATTGGGAAGAATCAAGTTTATTTAGAAATTTAAACTTTACTGACTCTCCAAGGGGTTGAGTTATAACACCTTCGTCATCTGTCATAAATGGATATAACAAGATAATGAAAGGTAACCCTAGAATGACTTTGTAAGATATATTTCGAACTAAGACAAATGATTGTTTGAAACAAACATTGTCTTGACAAACATGTGTATTTTGCAGCTCATAGCTTATATGCATTTTACTTCCATTGGCAGATCTGAGGGTTTCTTTTGATTTACTGTAATATTGGGTTTGAATTAATCCTTTTTGAATACAGCTTAGATCTGCGCCTGAATCAATTAAGGCAATTACTTCAAGTCTAAAGTCGTGAATGACTATTTGAATTTTTGAATACCATTTTTTTATCTGGATTCTATTCATTAAGAAGATTACATTTTCCTGAAGACGGAGAATTTCATCTTCTATTTCTTGAGGGTTTTCGTCGCCGGCTTCACTACTACTAGCGGCTGAGTTAGCGGCTGATTTAAGTTTTAACTCAATTTTTAAAAGATTAACATTTTGTTCTAGTTGGTGATGTCCATCTTTTAGTTGTTTGAGATCACTTTTAACATTTTTAAGTTCAGTTTGCAGATCATTAATGTTGATCGGCTTTTTAGGTTTTCTATCAAATTTTTTAAGAGTTTCACTTATACTTATTTCCGGAGATTTTGAAGTTGAAGTTTCATCCCGGTGAGTTAAAAGTTTTTTTAACTTTTGTAAGTATTGAGTTTTTAATTCTGGATTTTCAATTTTTGAAATTGCATCAAGAAGAAATTCTTCATGCTCTTCATGTTTGGTTAAGACGTTGACTTTGCAACATGTGTCTTGACAACCAAATGAAATGTTTGGGGTATTTTGGTCGTTGCCTGAGGCAGGACCAGATGAAGATGAACCTTCTTCTGAATAATCAGTATCTGGTTCACTTGACTCTGTATCTCTAATGTCTAAAACTTTTATTAAGTTTTCTTGTTCTTCATTAGAGATTTTGAGTTGTTTAATGGTTTTCTTGGCCTTGCAGTCAACTGCAAAATGGCCTTTCTTGCCACACTTGTAGTAACCATCTTTAGATCTTTGTTTTGGTTTGTTAAACCTAGACTTAGATCCATGTTTTTTATAGAAAACATCATTAGATTCAAATCTTCTTTCGTTGAAGTTTTTAAATCTTTTATGAGGTTTATCATTTGAAGATTTATGGGTTTTGTGTCTTCTGGAAGGGGCTACAGAGGGTAGACCGTATTGTTCACAGAAATTTCTCATTTCGTATTTAGCTTTACGCTTATCTTTGTTTGCAGTATTAGATATTTTCATATCAATACACATTTTTAATCATTCTTTCTGGATTATTGAAACAAGGTTTCCGTAGGTGAAGTTATCATATTCTATGATATTATCTTCATTAACTAAAACCTGTTTGATTTTATGGGCAAAAAGACTAGGTAAACCGTTAATGAATTTTTCTTTCCAAAACGGTTGACTACTGTCGTCTCTAACCATGACTTTAGAGATGAATACATCTTTGTACCATCTAAAGTCACTCATCGTAGGACACCTCAAGTTGCTGAGTTGGTCATGTATCCTAGATTTGAGTTCACTGGGAGTTCCAATGAAGTGTTCAATTATGGTGAACACCAAGGTGTTGATACAGTCAGAATATGCCATTCCAATTGCTTCATTGAAGAGTGGGATTCCTTCGGGATCTTTTTTGATAGAATTCCTGATATCATCTTTCAAATTATGTGATAGGTGTTTTTCCCACCACTGAGCAAGTGTTCCTGTAAATACTGTTACCAGGAGATCAAGAACTTCCATTTGACTCAACACATGATTGTTATAGTAACTATTAGCTACCATAGACATATGTGTGAGTTTGTTGAGGAGTTCCTGCTCAGATAAACCATCTATATTCCATTCATAGAGTTTATCTGGAGAAACAGCAAATTGGGAAGAAATATGTCTTTCTTCGTATTGGACATCCGGAGGAGTTGGCCTGGGATACCAATTTTTTGTGAGAGCTGTGGACTGCGTCCGAGTAGGTTGATGAATCCTACGCAATTCTAAGTTGGAGAAGGCTTTCTCAATTTTTTCAATTTCCGGATTATCATCAGATTCCAATGAGGTTTCTGATGTATGGGGAAATGACAAAGTGTTGACGTGTTTGGACGTCGTTGCAAGATCTTTGAGCATTTGCTCAATTCTCTCGACTGGTCAACTTGAGTTAACCTGTAAAGCATTTCCAAGCTTTATTTCTGGTTTAATTAAAGGTTTCTCTTGTTTAAGAGGTTTGTTATCAATTTTCTCTTCAATTTTATCCAATTGTTTACCTATGGTGTGTAGGTATTGGTTGGTAAAATTGTTTTGTTCGAGAATTTTGCGAGTATCTTCATCTTCAGTTAAGGCTTTAAAGGGGGAAGCTATAACTTCAGATTCAAAATGTTTGATTGTTAAATTATCCAGAGGAGGATGATTTGATGAAACTACAGTTTTATCTTCCGTTACCCATTTATGTTTGGTAATGGCTTTTACTGTGGTTTCTTCATTATCTTCAGGTTCTGGATTAAATTTAATTGATTCAGGATAGAAATCATTAATGAAGTCAAAGAAGAGAATCTCTGCTTTGGTTTCATTCATGAATTCAGTCCAATGGTTGAAGATTTTAATCTTTTCTTCTTTACTAAATCTTTTACGGTAAGTTTCTCTCCGTTCAAGATTAAGTTCAGACATTAAATCTTCATTAAGTCTTTTATGGTTAATCCTAAAAGGCTTAGTTATGACTCCTAGTTTTGGGTTCTTAGGAGGGACGATTTGAGGAACTGAAAGAAGGTCAGATGCCGTTGGGAGTTGAGATCCATTAAGGGAGTCAACATCATCGGTATCAACCGGATCAGTTTCTGTGTTTTCATTAGGGTTTTCAAACTGGCTATGTGCCGTGTAGCAACCCTGGGTAAGTTGAGAAGATGTTTGGACACCTTCGAGTTTGAGAGATTTTGCAATCTCAAGATTCAAATGTTGAAGCTTTTTTAGTTCTTCAAGATTTTGGAGTTCAATGTCTATCTGTCTATCTCTTTGGCTTAAAGTTTCTGAAGTTGTGGAGAAAAATTTTCGAGTTTGAACTTTCTTTTTGGAAGGAATCTTCCTAGAAGAACCTATCTTCCTGGAGGATTCTGGTTTGTCTAAGTCTTCGATCTGAAGACGGTTTGAGGGGATGTTTGGTTGAGGACCAAAATCTATTTTAACCCTACCATCCATGTATTGCTGGATGTAGTCTAAATTGTTTAGACTTTGGGTTTGGTTGACAGAATGATTTTCATTGGTTAGAAACCAGTTATCAGGGAACTGGATATCTGACCAGTGAATGGTTCTAGGGACATGAATGTCCGATTGAGGTTCATGACCCTGCATAAGAAGGGTATAGTTTTTTGGACTCTTTTGGGCTGCTCCAAAGTTTAGGTTGGTTTTGGTGCATTTGTAAGAGATCCTATAGATCAAAGCTAAAGGCTGAACTCCTTCTAAGACGTTAAATCCTGAAGTTTTTATGTTCAGAGTTAAAGCTTTCAAAATGTGTTTGTCTGTCAGAGCTAAGGATAGGTCTGGGAAGACATCAAAATGGATTGGGCCGTCATTTAGTTTAGACGGACCGTTCCTAGAATGCTGTCATTGAAATCAATGAAACGAGCATCTCTAACAGCTAACAAGGCAGTGGCATTGAGGCCTCTCCTTGTTAGTGGTTTAACTGCGACCTGAACTAATCCTATGTGGATGAAGTTATGGCCGTCTGCCTTATGTCTCCTAAGAGACTCAGGACTGAAAAGTTGGCATGCCTCATGCTCCTTGCTCAAGGCATAGACTTGTTCCATGGTTTTGATGTGGTGTTCACTTCGGAACGATTTGAGAGACCAAGTTGATCTCTTGTAGATTTTGTCTAGGGGAACCCTAGGGATATTCCAAACGTTGAAATCAACGCTGGTGTCATCTGAGAGGAACTCAGTGTGTTCCTGATTTACTATTTCCGGTAACTCCCTCACGGAGGACCGAGAACTGACTGAAGAACTAGATCTAAACAATCTGTTCATCTTTCCAAATTTCTGGTTTTCTCTGGGCTTTTCACCTCAGACCAGTTTCTGTTCTTCTCTCTCCCATACCCTTGTATGGGCTCTCATCTTGCCTCTCCTACACATACCCTCACTCTCGTGGTGGCTTAGCACATACCGCTACACATACCTCTGGTGTCGAGGATCTACATACATACCTATGATCCGCTCACGCCTAGCCCGCTCAGACCCTTCCTCGGGATTTACTGTTTGGTCACTAGGTCACACTTACTGTTTGAATTTCCAGGTGGTGTATCTCGAGGTGGTAGTTTAGGTGGCTAAATCCGCAGGTGGTACTCTGCAGCAAGACTCAAGCATATACAAAGAAACGAAATTGATGAAACAAAAACAGATCAAAGATTAGAACACAGATATACCAGCCACTTTGTTTATAAACTTAAGGTATTTACTTCATTTCAATTTTTTTTAATGATGTTGACTGACGGAAGGGGGGTAAAGGTAAGAAAATGGTAGTTCAAAGTAGTCGGGTAGTGAGAGTGTCAGTTCATGGGGAAAAAAAAGGTAATTACCCCAAATTTAATTAAGGATATAGAAACATTTCACTTCTTAGCCGTTTGAATTAAGAAAAAAACTAAACAGTAGATATGATTGAAAGGGGTTGATACATTGGATACCTACTGTTGGAAAATAAGTTGTCACCGAAGGCCCAGAAGGTTGCGCCCAAAGCTCAACGAACAAATGAAGGCCCATGGACGTGCCCAGGCCACAAAAAGCTCCAATAAGAATCGGGAGCCCCTTTGACTCATCAAATTCTGCAATTCCAACCGGGGAGGACAACGTCAATCGTACGACGACATAATGATTTGTCCTGTCTCTAAAGGAGATTGCGGGAATCTTGCTACGTATCTGAGAGGTATAGAACACAGAGATTATCTTTTTGATTACTAAATAGTGTCTGGACAAGACTAGACTTTACTGTTTCATATCACGGATTAATTGAAGGTTCAAGTCTAAGCCGCCAGACCGATCCCCGATTGTTGAAGCTAAGTCATAGCCAGCTGGATCCACATAGCGCAATCTCCTGAAATTGAAATTCAATGTATCTATTATTTTCTACTTCAAGCCACGCAATGTCAGGAGAAGTATATGCTGTATCTTTTTCAAGATTGTTTGATGTCTTCTATGCAGAGTACGGAGTTCGCCTTGGACCAACATGTGTTTGAAAGATCACATTATCTTAACGTTGCGCAGGAAGCCATACCCTGGCCAACGCGGCAAGGCTCACCTCTCCTTCCAAGCACGTCATTCGATTGTAAATAGAAGGTTCAGGTAATCCTGAAACACAATTCCAATTTCCATTATTAAGCAAACGAGAACTTCAATAAACTTCAATTGATAAAAGAGGATGAGCAGAAGTAAGTCAAATCTGGCCGAAACTATCAAGTCATAATTTTTTCTTAAGTGAAGCCCATTTTCTAGCCGTTCTCGTAGTTCAAATTATCATATACAATTGCAGACAACACATCCCCTCACTCCGAAACACTTTATTGACTTAAACATCAGAGTGTCCTCGGTTACGGTTGAGGATCCTCTGACCTTGTCTTTTAATTGCAGCAACGAGATGATCGAAGCAATGCAAAGGCCTGTTCCATTCGGGCCTCCGATGCAGACGTTCAACTCCTCGACTTGTCCTTATGTGGAAACACTAAAACCACACCAACACCCACATTGCAATTTTTGGTAATTTAGGGGTGACATTAAAAAAGGTGTGGTAATTTAAGGGAGTATGTGAAGTTTCCTTTTTTTTTTTTAATATAAGGGTGAAATTGTATTTTCACAAAAATGATTAGGGTATAAGAGACATCTTACCAATTTTTCATTGAATTTAACAAAAAATTCTAACAAAAGAGACATAATTCAGAAGGTCAATTCCAACTTTTAAAAGAGACTAATAGGTCAGAAGGTCAATTCCAACTATTAAAATTTTAGAGTACATTGCAATTTAGTGTAAAATTAAGGAATAAATGTAAAATTTTACAAAAAGCTCATACACTTACCCCCTTAATTTTAAAATTTGGGAGTGTAGTCCTGGCCTTCGGGTCGAGGAAGGTTTTTATTTCTTGACCTATAAGGTCGAGGAGTAGTAACTCGGTGTGAGAGACTATCTCTCACGGCCGGATTAATAATTTTGATATGATTTGGGCTACTCATGTCTTAATATTCGTCTTTGTGGTGCAGATCTAATCTTTAATTGGTATTGTATACAAAAGATAAGTCATAGATAGTCTTGTCTTTGTTTATGACTGTGTAAGTTCATAGCATTGTACTATAATTATCTAAACTTTTTATGAGCTTATGATTGTATAAACTTTGGCTCACGAATTGCTATCAATGAAAAATGAAATATTCACATTTAAAAAAGAAAAAAGAAAAAGATAAGTGTAGTTTTTTCTGTGTAAAACTAACAGATAAGTGCAGTTTTTTCTTTAATTTTATTTTTGTCTTTTACCCTTTTTTTTTTTCGTGTATGTGCCACTGTACATACTTTGGATTGAAGAAAAAAATTATAAGTTGACATTTGGTATGTGAAATGACTATTTTATTGAAAAATAATAACTATTATTGGAAATGAAATAATTATCCTATTAATTAGTTTGATTGTAATATTGAAATAGAACCTTAAATATCTATTCTACTTTTTGGTAGAGTGCAATTTCTTAGAAAATTATATTATAATCAAATTTTCTAAAACATCTCTATAATACAATTTTATGAAGAACAAAAAAAAAAAAATCAAATTTGCAATAAACATGCATATGCTATGCAAGGTTCTCAAACAAGAAAACACCAAGACAAAAGCTAAAGCACATGTAGACAACAAACATCTAATTTTAGCTCTTTTTTGAACTTCCAACACTTTGTTCCAGCTCCACTACACATTTAAGTGCCTGAAATCTTTAATTTCACTTTATAAATAAAAAAAAAAAAATCATCGAATATGAAATTGAAATCCTTATAATTTCCCCAAAAGAATCCCCAATAATTTAGCTCTTCGACCAACATTGAACCCCAAAATTTGAGGTTTCGTTGTAGGGAAAAAATTTTTGTGAACAAAATGGTGTTTTGTGAACAAATTTAGGGAAAACACCAAAACAAAATGGTGTTTTGTGAACAAATTTTGATTTGGCAAAAACCTCATGACCGAAGCTCAGGATTATAGGAGAGAATCAAGTATGTACCAGACGATTCAAGTCCCATCATCATTCTACTAAAAAATTATTCAGTGGGACACATACTTATGATAGAACCACTCATATAACATAGATGAAATTTGCATTAACAAAGGGGCTCGGGATATGAAAAGCATACACAGCAATTAGTTTATAATTCCGACCGAAACAACACAATGACAAAACTTTTGAGCCACCTCAGGAAGAAACCTGAAGCACCTCGACACAAAGACAGCAAAACAAACACAAATAACTTAAAAGACTATGCCATAGTCATGCCACCGCCTATCAAGCACCCAATTCTGATACCAGGTACCCAACAACGAAGGTATAAATCTAGGACAAATAAAATAAAGCAAACATGCCAAAGCCGTACTGACAATTACAAAGTTTTTATCAGAACTATTGTCAATGTGATAGTAGGCATGATCTGCAAAAATCTTAATATGAACCTGCACGGTTCACTTTCCCTTCTTAGCTGCAGACTTGGTGACCTTGGCACCACTTGGATCCTTCTTCTCTACAGCCTTGATGACTCCAACAGCCACAGTCTGGCGCATGTCCCTCACGGCAAAACGACCAAGTGGAGGATACTCAGAGAAAGTCTCCACCACCATGGGCTTGGTTGGAATCATCTTCACGATCCCTGCATCACCATTCTTCAAAAACTTGGGCTCCTTCTCAATCTCCTTACCAGATCGCCTGTCAATCTTGGTCACGAGCTCGGCAAACTTCACGGCAATGTGGCAGGTGTGGCAGTCAAGCACTGGAGCATAACCATTACCAATCTGACCAGGATGGTTCATGATGATGACCTGGGAGGTGAAGTTAGCAGCTTCCCTGGCAGGATCATCCTTGGAGTTGGAAGCAACAAAACCACGCTTCAGATCCTTGACAGCAACATTCTTCACGTTGAAGCCAACGTTGTCACCAGGAAGGGCCTCCTGGAGAGCTTCATGGTGCATCTCAACGGACTTGACTTCAGTTGTCAGTCCAGTAGGCCCAAAGGTCACAACCATACCAGGCTTGATGACACCAGTCTCAACACGTCCAACAGGGACGGTTCCAATACCACCAATCTTGTAGACATCCTGGAGAGGAAGACGGAGGGGCTTGTCTGAGGGCCTCTTGGGCTCCGAGATCAAGTCAAGAGCCTCAAGGAGGGTGGGGCCCTTGTACCAGTCCAGGTTGGTTGACCTCTCGATCATGTTGTCACCCTCAAAACCAGAGATGGGGACAAAGGGGATTTTGTCAGGGTTGTACCCAACCTTCTTCAGATAGGATGAGACTTCCTTCACGATTTCTTCATACCTTGCCTTTGAGTATTTTGGGGTTGTAGCATCCATCTACAAACAAAAGTCAACAAAAGCAACATAAGTACAAGGCACATTTGGCACTTGCAACCATTAGTGACCGTAAGTATTCATTGCAATATATAAATCCTAGAGCTAACCTTGTTGCAGCAGCAAATCATCTGCTTCACACCAAGGGTAAAAGCAAGTAAGGCATGCTCACGGGTCTGACCATCCTTGGAAATACCAGCTTCAAAACCACCGGTGGTGGAGTCAATAATGAGGATAGCACAGTCAGCCTGTGAGGTACCAGTGATCATGTTCTTGATAAAGTCCCGATGTCCAGGAGCATCAATGACAGTGCAGTAGTACTTGGTAGTCTCAAACTTCCACAAGGCAATGTCAATGGTAATACCACGTTCACGTTCAGCCTTGAGCTTGTCCAACACCCAGGCATACTTGAATGACCTCTTGTTCATCTCAGCAGCCTCCTTCTCGAACCTCTCAATAACACGCTTGTCAATACCTCCAAGCTTATAGATCAAGTGCCCGGTGGTTGTCGACTTTCCAGAGTCGACGTGGCCAATGACCACAATGTTGATGTGAAACTTCTCCTTACCCATATTAGAATGCTAGAAAGATGCTGTTACAAAAGCCATATAAGCATCAAAGAACTAACCACAAATAAGCCAAAGAGAGACAAAACCACAGGCATAACAATTGTACACAGGTATAAGCGCCAAGCAATTAGATAACCAATTAAGAACTTATGGTCAATTACAAGCTGCAGGAGGAAGAATGTGTGCCAATAAGAACTTCAAATTCAAGTACATATAACAAGCATCAAATGAGTACTATTCAAAACTTAAAACTGAGAAAAAATGAAAATGAGACATGTTCAATAATCCAATGCCAAATTGACAATTTCAACAATACCCAGTAAAAATATTTCGTACCACAAATATACAACAAACCCTTCCAATCTCAAAGTAAAAAGCTCCAGACAATTAAGAAACACAGACAAAAGAGGTCAACATTTTTTTATGAACAAACGATGTCAAAATTTTCCCGGCTTATAGTTCACATATAAACCCAAGCACAGACATCTAAACCCGAACAGAAATTAAAACAACCCATCAGGTTATCATTCAACAGAAGGAAATAAGATGCAATCCGAGGATTGTCAACGCGCCACAAAAAAACATCAATCAGAAAAAGAATAATAAACTCATCCCAGTTGGTAGATTAGATCCAATTTCAAACCCAAAAGAAAAGCATACCCAACAACCCTCGGTGACAATCTGTAACACTTTCAACAAAAGAATTTACGGTTCTATGAATAGGAACCAAACTAATTTAGATCCACCAAGTAAGAATACCGAAATCGTTAGCACAAATCAAATACATCTACTAACAATGACTTTTTCCGAAAAGTTTTGGAACCCAAGTAAAAAGTCTCTGTAGGCTATCACATATTTTCCTCTCAGCTGAGTTAAAATCTACACAATAGAATTACATACTCCGATCTAATACGAGATTAATAAACGAGAAGCTAAATAAGGTAGAGATCAATCTGCTCAAAAAACCAAAGAAGAAACCCAACAGTAAACAAAATATAAATTAGAAATCAAATAAAAATCCAACACATGCATATATATGTTCAGCAATCAAAACTACAATCAGAGCATCGCAGAATCAGAAAGCGAAAACCTAATCTATAACAACAGCGTAAATCGCGGGCAGATCGCTCACCTCGTACGAGAGACCTTCGCTAAAACCCTAGCCGCAGCCGATCAGAGTTAAGAGAGCCAAGGGATAGCAAGAGAGGATTTGAGGGATTGTGAATGCTTTGCGTGATATTTATAGACGATAGGCACGTCACGGCTAGGGCTTCGTGTCTGTTATTTTTCTAAGAAATGCTACAGGTCCGTAATATTTTTATTTAGGGGTGGGCATGAGCCTCATTGGGCCAGATATCCGATACCTAATTTGAGGTCCTTAAGTTTGAAAAATGAATATTCAATACCCACTATTATTAAACAGTAACTACAAGTATCGAGTATGGAGAGAGCGGAGCGGATTGGGTATTACCTAATCAAGATTAGATCTGATCGGATCTAATCTGATAAATCGGATATAATCTGATAAATCAAATCTAAATCAAATTTGACCTGATTTATCGGCAAAACAGATTGTCACTCAAGCGTGGGCGTGGGCGTGGGCGTGGTGGTGTCGGTGTGGGCATGGCAAAGAAGGAGAAAAGAAGAGAAAGAAAAGGAGAAAAGGAGAGAGATGGAAGGAGAGAAGACGTGAGAGTGAGAGTGATTCGTATGAGAGACAAGAGAAGGAAAAAGGAATAAGAGAGAAGAAGAGAGATTGTCGTGTGAAAGAGAGTATGAGATTGAGAGTCAGGGAAATGAAATTAAGGTTTTGTGAAAAATATACTTTTATACCATTTGTCATTTACGCGGGTCGGATCTGGTAATACCCGCATTTTATAAATATAACCTAATACCTGATTCGATCTTGATGGGTATCCAAAGATATAACTCATACCCGAAGAAAAAAAAAAAAATTGAGTTGGGTAGGGCGGGGTGGGTTTTGCCCATCCCTAATTTTATCAAGAGAACCTTACCTAGTGATGTGACATATTGGTTAAAAAAAACAAAAAAATAGGTATGAATTTGTCAAAATCACTCCATATTTTGCTCCTTACGATATAAAAAATAGGAAAAACTTTATTTAGATTCTCCAAACTTCTATGCAGTTTGAAATACTTCATTGATATTTGATTTCTCACTTTGGTTCCTCATACTTTCAAAATATCTCATTTAGCCTCCAGCCGTTAGAATTTTCTGTTAAATCCTAATGAAGTAGGGCAAAAATTATCAAAATACCCTTCATTTTAGATTTTTTTTTATAATTTTTTTTTAAAAAAAAAATACAAGGGTATTTTGAAAATTTTAATAGGGCTTGACGGTAAAAACAGATGGAATAGGGTTAAATGATACAAATTGAAAGTATGAGGAGCCAAAGTGAGAGAAATCAAGTATCAATGAGGTATTTCAAAACACGTAGAAGTTTGAGAGGCTTTGGTGAAGTTTCTACTAAAAAATAATTTAAAAGGTTTTTGGGGTAAGTCAAAAGAACAATTTAGTTCCTGGAATCAAATTTCGTCAAAAACTTGATGAATTCCATTAGTATGCCACGTCAGCATCAAAGAAATAATGACATGTGTCATTCTTAATAAAAATAAATAAATATATAATTAAAACACTTAAAATTTAATTTTTTTAAAAAAGTGGGTGCCCCCAGAGGTGGCTAGGGGCGGCCGCACCCCATCCCAGCCACCTCTAAGGTGGCTCGCAGGCCGCCCTTGAGATGGGGGTGGTCGCGTTTCCGCCGGCCATCTCTAGGGAAGCCGAGGGGGGGGGGAGGGAGGGAGGGGGGGGGGGGGCACTGCCACCCAAAATATGGCTATGGGTTAAGGCCAACCCAGAGGTCTTTAATATAATATATTTATATATTTTTAAGTTTTTAATATAATGTATTTATATATTTTTTTATTAAGAGTAACACGTGTTATTATTTCATTGGTGATGACGTAGCACACTAACAGAATTCGTCAAAGTGTTTTGACTGAATTTAACTGTACATGCTAAATTGTTCTTTTAGTCTACTCTGTAGATCTTTGAAATATTTTTTATATCGCAAGAAATCATTTGTAATTTACACTAACTATAAGGATTGATTTTGCAACCACATGAATTGATTTTGTATATTTTCCAAAAAGATTATGACTACGTCAAAGAATGGTGTACTTCTCATCAGACAAAGAGAAATCGTTCATCTTCTTCAGTTGCCCAAAGAGCTCCATTTTCAATGATACCCATGAGATTACGGCTCCCTTTTTGGCATACCCATTGGTTAAATTGGTTGATATTGAATATTTCTGGTTGATTTATGTCGGATCTTTGTTTTATATAGCCGACTGGGGTGTTCTTTTTAGTGGAAGTAGTTTTATTGTTTAATTTTCTAGATGTTGGCCGATTTATGAAAGGAAAATTTTTGGTGTTAAGTTGGGTGGACTAATCGATTATGGGAGGAAGAGGAGTTAGGTTTTGGTTTTTTCTCTATTGGCCGAAATTGGAACAAATTTGGGTTGTTTGGGTTCATATTGGGAGAAATGAAATTTTGACTTCAAAGGATGAGAAGCAAACGTTAAGAGCTCCATGTTTTTTGAAGGAGAACCAGCAAAAAGTGAGAAGGAACCACCCGAAGCTTAGAAGAATTTTCTTGCTGAGAAACCCACCCCAACAAGCCATTGACGAGCTCCCTCATTTCTTTTGCATTAGTCAGAATTTTTGACAAATCCTCCTCAATGTACCTCGTACCCCATCCAATGTTTGAGTGTATATATATATCGAGCTCCCTCATTTCTTTTGCATTAGTCAGAATTTCTGACAAATCCTCCTCAATGTACCTCGTACCCCATCCAATGTTAAAGTATACATATACATGTATATGTATATATATAAGATTCTCTTGGTAAAAAATTACGTACATGTAGCTTTTTATTTTTTATTTTTATATCATGAAATGACTTAAATGCCCTTCATCCGAATTACTTAATTGACAAAACTATCTTATAAAAGAGTAACGATATTTAAAGGATATTTGAAATTGCATTAAGAAGCTTATTAAATGTTTTCATATATAAAAGTTGTGCTAAGCAAAAATGGTATGTTTTGTATAATTTTTTTTTAAAAAAAAAAAAAAATTTTGATTTTTTTTTCCTCTAAAAAAGCTTAAAACTGTGTTTTGGGAGAAGCTTGAAAATGAAGTTTTTTTTCTTTCTAAAAAGCTCTTTCGAACTTTTTCTATAGACAAAAACTATATTTTCCAACGCAATCTCAAACAGGCTTTTAGTAAACTCCTGTACAACTACCATACAACTGGAATGACGTGGCAATCAAAATCAGCCATTGCTTTTTTTTTTTTCTTTCTTTCTTTTTTTATAAGTGCTTTAATTGCTGATTTTGATTGTCACATCATTCAGTTGTATGGCATTTGTATAGGAGTCTACTAAATAGAATTATTCATTTTAAAAAGGTATTGATCTTTCAACAGTCTTTGTAACTCCCAAAGAAATAATTAACTAGTAATTATCTCACGGTACACCTCCCCGTCGAATTCCACAAGGAATAAGACCAAAGGATAATTGAGCCTTCATTAAAGAGCCTACAATTGATGACTTTTCTTATATATTAAGATAGCTAATATTACATCTGCAGTAAATACAAAGGTCTTGGTATCAACCCGTCATTGAGTTACATATTAAGTTATTACAAACCAAATCTTAAATCAGTAACCGTAATCTTAAGATAAGCAAATCTACCAATCCAACAAAGGGTTACAATAAAACTGCTAATACTTCCAAAGAAATCCAAAAAACGTATCATGCACAGGATTCTCGAAATCACGCCACTGTTCATCACTTAAGAGTGGGTCCAACTCCTTAAAAACCAGCTTAGAGAGGCGGCCCAAAGCTGGCCTCCTATCCGAATCCCCAACATCCATCCTCAAAAGGTTCAACAACTATAAAACATGAATGTTTTACACGTAGAAAAGATGAAGTGTAAATCCATGATTTAGTGAGTATGATATACAAGAATTTCATATTATCATGTTTGTGAACTCAATTTGTATAAATATACTGTTTAATCCACAGTCAATAATATGCAATATTGTTCCATCAGTTTATAAATCATGTGAATGCAGTATAGATATAAGATATATAATAAGTAAGTGAACATATCATAGTCGTTCTCCATACGGTTTATCCAAGTTCTTAACTCCTTTTTGGCAAGGTTGGCGCTGTCACGAAGGACCTGTAGTACAACACCGATGCTTCGATGTTGCTGCATATCGTCATCATTAGAGGCCCGACCGGATTTAAACCCCGATTGATCTGCACCACTAAAGATGGCGTCATTGTGGCCACCAATCAAACATGGTTGGCCGATCACCTATAAAATTATTGGATTCAACACCGAACAATAAAACTTAAATCTCTTAACCAAAGGGAGTAACTCACATAATAGTAGCTCAAGTCTTCATCTATACATGAAGCACCATATCATACGATGCAATTTAATAATGTCTTTTACATGCATGAATTTATAAATGTTGGAGTTTATGCCCTAAATACCAAGTTGCACCATATTGACATTATAGTTTGTTATGAATAAATGATTATTATTCATTGATTAAATATTTGAGCATATAACATATTATCTTTTGTATGTTTTTTATGATTATTCTCATATGATAGGTTCAAAGATTACATTTGTTAGAAATAAAACTGTGGGCACTACAGAATTTAAAGAAAGCAAAAAATCTGTATGGGAATGACTGAATCCCTAGACAGTAAGGCGAATATAAATCTGTTTCTTAAACAAATATTGCCTTCCACATGTATAATTAGTTTTGCAAAAGGGAATACAACAATTCTGTTCTCAGGATACAATACTGTCCGAATGTAGTGTGCAGATTGCAAATTTTGAACACTACTCAAAACAAGAAATTATGTAATAGCAGAACAGAAGAAGAGAAGAAGATAATATTAGAAGATAATAAAAAATATCAAGAACATTATATTTTATTCAGTCTACAGAGCAGTTTCCAAAACAGTTTAATTATAACTGTTGGATAAGCAGTTAAAAACGGTTTAAATAAGACTGTTGAAATAGCAGTTTAAAAAACAGTTAAAATCTGAATTTTAAATAATAAAATAAAAAACTATTATGAAACTGCATTTGAACATATCAGAAAAATACACATGTAAATGTGTGACGATGCGAACGCGCGTCTAGAGAGTGACATCAATAACATGTGTCTACTCAAAATTCATTCTAATATAAGAGAAATACAATCTCTTATAAAGCACAAATGAATCTTATATCTTTTCAATGTGGGACAAAGAGAGAGATAAACATAAACGAAAAGATAATTGAAATATTTTAAATTGGAGGGAAACTTAAATTTCATGAAATAATATTAGCAACATTGAATATGATCTATGCGTGTGAGCAGTAGTTTCTATCACACAAGGTCTAAGACCATAACCCTTGTATTTTGAAATTTATTTGTTCGCAGTCGGCAATGGAATTGGGCATTCCATTGGCAAGACTGTTACACATTAATTGTGTGATTTACCTTAATCAGGTGAAGATAATACTTTGGATTGATGTGTACGTGTATAAGGTAATATACACTGAACAAACTCGGAGTTATCTTTCCAAAAAAAATATTGTCATCAGGAAAAGACAATAACTTTCAAACTACTTATCCTCATCATTCTAAATTCTAAGAAGAAGCGGACTCAGATGTCAAGTGGGGTCACTTTGATGCATTATAGAGTGAGACCTTAAATGCGGTCAACATCATCTTTGTGTTGGGTGATCCCATGTAACATTGTGAGGAAAACTTTGCTCAATAGGGAATCCAAATCCTTTTAATAAAAATGACAAGAAATCTCCCTTTTAATAAGATTTTATACGGGATTACCTAGTGAAATGAGTATTCATAGGAGAGAGACTAATAAGGATAAAAATCTGGTACACAAGGAATAAGAGGTAAAGAATATAATGTGACAATATCACAATCTTAATTCTACTTCAGAGGAGTTCATGGAGAAATCATACTCAACCATAAGTGAGTCAAAGGAAACTTTGTTGATTTACTCAAGAATAAATTCTAGAGTGCAGTTACAATTGTTTAATGGAATCAATTATAATTAATAATGACTTGAAATAGTCGGATAATATTTTAGTCAGATATATTTTTTCCTTCAGGTCCCTCACCAAGCTATTGTAAATTAACTAAAAGCCTGCTTTTATTTATTTATTAAGTATGTTGTTTTAATTTATTAAAAACATGGGCCAAGGAAAAACTGTGTAGAAATTGCTAGAGAGGAAGATTGAGATTTGAGATAAAACCCAAGCCAGAGTATGCAGGAAAAGCACATGAGTCAGGGAATTATTTCCCTAACCTATGCGTCACTTTAAGTGACAGTCCATGGGAGTTGACGCATGGGCCATGAAATTTTTTCTTGGCCCCATGCGTCATTCACTTATGATGTAGTGGCTAGGGTTTTTCAAAATCCTAGCCTCCTACCACTAGTCTCACATTGCTAAATTTACTCATTTCTTAGTTTTTTCAAATTATATAAATAGAGATGCTGGTACCTCTAGCAAATCACTCAATTTTAATAACAATTCTTTTAGCTTTTGCTAAGAACTGAAAGTTTTTCTAAGTTAATTCTTGGAAGAACTAAGTTAAAGTTTTGAAGAGTTAGAAATAGCCCACTCACTTAGTTATTTCTAGTCATTGGTGAGAATATTTAGAGGTGTTTTTGATGTTCTTCAAAGGAGCATAGATTCTTTGCTCATAAAACCAAGGAGTGACCCTAATCTCCAAGTAAGTAATTTTGTTATTATTAGTTTATTTTTTAAATAGCATAGTTCTTCACATGTTCTTCATAAAGTTGATTTTGGTTAGGGAATAAATTATTTTTCGCTGCGCAATATTTTTGATTTGCATGTTTATTCCCAACAATAAACTCCCATATTACATCATTCATTATTCTTCTCACGTTTTCACAAAAATAGAGGTTACTTTGCTCTAAAATATATTTCATGTGAATTGTAAACATGTATGTTTATCGTATAAAGTAATTATGCTATTAAGAAATTAAAATAACAAGTATCCTTGTGAGTTTATTCATTTGGATCATAAGGCTCCTCCGAATAAACTCATAGAGTCTCATCACCCTCGAAATATGTGAAAGGATCTAACATTAATGTTTAATCTTGTCTAAAATGCTCTTAAACTCAATTCGGATACAAAATGGACATTCTTCCTAGTCATTGAACGTTCATTTATAGGGTCGAACAATCTACGCCGAACGTTTGTTGGCCTGGCAGAAACTTTCATTTATAAAATAGGCATAATTCAACCCATTCTAACATGGTCTAAAGCTCTAATAGGCTTCTTAACATTATTCTAGATGTAAACACAACATTCATATGCATCTATGCTCATCCAACCAAAACAAATATTCAACCCATCATAAATTCAACTATGAATCAAAGTCTAAGCAAAAAGATCTACATTAGACCCCAAACAATAGACTCTAAACACCCAAAAGCAACTAATAACACAAGGTAATCGAAATCCACAATCCATCTAACCTTTAACCATCAATAACCCAACTATATCACAACATTCAACTAGAGAGTCTAAAATCCACCAATCTGAATGTGAATTGTGGCGACCCGATTTCATCACCTATTTTTTTTTTTTTAAAATGAAACCGAATAGTCACAGAAGCTCATGTAAAGCCCACATCATTAACTCATAATCTGAGCATATCACATCAGAATTAATAACATACACGCAGCGCAAATAAAAACGTAACATGTGAGAGAACATCACCTGGAGCTGACATAAACTATATACAACAGTTTTATACAAAGACTATACAACAAAATAATGGCTAACAAAAATGCCATATACGGCATAGCCAAAGTACATCATTATGTTTCTACATATACAACAGTATGATGTACAACAAAACTAGACTACAGTATGAGCCTATACAAAATATACTCAATGGGCGTACATCGCCCTCAGACATCATACTCCAAATGTGCAGCCACTGGATCTTCATCAAGATCCGCTGTACCTACAACATAAGTATCATCTATGTAATCAATAGTCTCATGGATTACATAGGGGAAGAAAAGAGAAAAGGGTGAGTCAACAGTTCATAAAGAATGAAGACTCCCCGAGGGTTTTCACTATGAGCCAAACTTTTATTTATGTGATCGCTTACAATATCAGCCACTCCATTTCATAAAAATATTACTATTTCGATTATCAAATTCAGTGTGGCTGATGAAGTAAACAACACATTCATAAAGCAATTTAAATCATATATAACTGTAAATATATGCATATGCTCCAAATAGTTTGGATACACTATTCATATAACCATTCACATGCATATCAATACATCTAGCATGGAGAATACCTCTACACCAATACGGATATATAATAGAAAGAACAATCGTAGTACAAATTATATCTGAATGAGAACAAATTAATACCTATCTATAATTACTTTCATCATATTATACTGGCCCCATCTTTTTTTACTATTTATAAAAAAATTAGTGCAAGCAGCACTTTTCTTAATAAAAAAATAACTCCATTACTGGGTACAGCGCAATCTACTACAAGTGGTCCCTTCATACCTTTTTATAATGGCCCAGCCCTTTTCTTTACTTACTCATGGCCCAGCCATTTTTACTTTAATCATTTTTTTAATGTGCCAACCTTTTCTTTATTCTATAATTAAATTATAACATTTCTTTCATATCTTAAAACTTTCAAAATCACAATCACAATATCAATCATATCTCATCAATTATCTCATAAAACATTGAACGTATCAAGTAGTAATAAAACCTGCTCAAACAACATATGAATGGCTCGACTTTTTCATAGCTTTAATCAAACTTTAAAGGCATTAAAATTCTATTCTTTCTCAACTTGTTTAGCATCTTTTAAATTATCTAAAATCATTTATAAAATTCTTGAAAACATAAAACGTATTCGTCCTCAGTGAGTAAAAGATTACTCACCTTACGAGACCGAGAAGAATTCACGATAACAGCACTCGAGCTTGCTTAAAACTCCTCTTATCGTTTATAGAACTCACTGCAATTTAATTTAATCCAATCATTAGGCTAAGATTACTTTTAAACCTCATACCAACCATTCATTCATTTTTACAAATTTTATTACCCATTTATCATTTATATTACATACCCTATAAACCATGAGTTTAAGAAACCATTTAGGATTTCTAACTCCACATAAAACCTCTCTTCACATATTGCCATGAATCCAACTACCATCATCTAATCCCATTTCAATAGTCCAACCCAAAACATACCACAAATATTTAGCCATGGCAGAAAATTCCCTAAGGAAAATCAGCAAGCAACTCCCTCTCCAATCCATTCAACCAATGCATGAAAGTTCCCAAATCAAACAACCATTAACACAAACTAAACCCCAAAATCCAGCCGTCATCCAACCTTCAAAACAATCTAGAAATCCAGCCATCGAATCACCAAAAATTAACATCTATTAGGCCATTAAAACAGCCCATGAATCCAGCATCAAGTCACCAAAAATTACCATCAATTAGGCCACTAAAACAGCCCATAAATCCATCATCAAGTCACCAAAAATTAACATCCATTAGGCTACTAAAACAGCCCATAAATCCATCATCAAGTCACCAAAAATTAACATTCGCAGTCGGCAATGGAATTGGGCATTCCATTGGCAAGACTGTTACACATAATTGTGTGATTTACCTTAATCAGGTGAAGATAATACTTTGGATTGATGTGTACGTTATTAAGGTAATATACACTGAACAAACTCGGAGTTATCTTTCCAAAAAAAAAAATATTGTCATCAGGAAAAAGACAATAACTTTTCAAACTACTTTCCTCATCATTCTAAATTCTAAGAAGAAGCGGACTCAGATGTCAAGTGGGGTCACTTTGATGCATTATAGAGTGAGACCTTAAATGCGGTCAACATCATCTTTGTGTTGGGTGATCCCATGTAACATTGTGAGGAAAACTTTGCTCAATAGGGAATCCAAATCCTTTTAAAAAAATGACAAGAAATTCTCCCTTTTTAATAAGATTTTATACGGGATTACCTAGTGAAATGAGATATTCATAGGAGAGAGACTAATAAGGATAAAAATCTGGTACACAAGGAATAAGAGGTAAAGAATATAATGTGACAATATCACATCTTAATTCTACTTCAGAGGAGTTCATGGAGAAATCATACTCAACCATAAGTGAGTCAAAGGAAACTTTGTTGATTTACTCAAGAATAAATTCTAGAGTGCAGTTACAATTGTTTAATGGAATCAAATAATTAATAATGACTTGAAATAGTCGGATAATATTTTAGTCAGATATATTTTTTCCTTCAGGTCCCTCACAAGCTATTGTAAATTAACTAAAAGCCTGCTTTATTTATTTATTAAGTATGTTGTTTTAATTTATTAAAAACATGGGCAAGGAAAAACTGTGTAGAAATTGCTAGAGAGGAAGATTGAGATTTGAGATAAAACCAAGCCAGAGTATGCAGGAAAAGCACATGAGTCAGGGAATTATTTCCCTAACCTATGCGTCACTTTAAGTGACAGTCCATGGGAGTTGACGCATGGGCCATGAAATTTTTTCTTGGCCCATGCGTCATTCACTATGATGTAGTGGCTAGGGTTTTCAAAATCCTAGCCTCCTACCACTAGTCTCACATTGCTAAATTTACTCATTTCTTAGTTTTTTCAATTATATAAATAGAGATGCTGGTACCTCTAGCAAATCACTCAATTTTAATAACAATTCTTTTAGCTTTGCTAAGAACTGAAAGTTTTTCTAAGTTAATTCTTGAAGAACTAAGTTAAAGTTTGAAGAGTTGAAATAGCCCACTCACTTAGTTATTTCTAGTCATTGGTGAGAATATTTAGAGGTGTTTTTTATGTTCTTCAAAGGAGCATAGATTCTTTGCTCATAAAACCAAGGAGTGACCCTAATCTCCAAAGTAAGTAATTTTGTTATTATTAGTTTATTTTTTAAATAGCATAGTTCTTCACATGTTCTTCATAAAGTTGATTTTGGTTTAGGAATAAATTATTTTTCGCTGCGCAATATTTTTGATTTGCATGTTTATTCCCAACAATAAACTCCCATATTACATCATTCATTATTCTTCTCACGTTTTCACAAAAATAGAGGTTACTTTGCTCTAAAAATATATTTCATGTGAATTGTTAAACATGTATGTTTATCGTATAAAGTAATTATGCTATTAAGAAATTAAAATAACAAGTATCCTTGTGAGTTTATTCATTTGGATCATAAGGCTCCTCCGAATAAACTCATAGAGTCTCATCACCCTCGAAATATGTGAAAGGATCTAACATTAATGTTTAATCTTGTCTAAAATGCTCTTAAACTCAATTCGGATACAAAATGGACATTCTTCCTAGTCCATTGAACGTTCATTTATAGGGTCGAACAATCTACGCCGAACGTTTGTTGGCCTGGCAGAAACTTTCATTTATAAAATAGGCATAATTCAACCCATTCTAACATGGTCTAAGCTCTAATAGGCTTCTTAACATTATTCTAGATGTAAACACAACATTCATATGCATCTATGCTCATCCAACCAAAACAAATATTCAACCCATCATAAATTCAACTATGAATCAAAGTCTAAGCAAAAAGATCTACATTAGACCCCAAACAATAGACTCTAAACACCCAAAAGCAACTAATAACACAAGGTAATCGAAATCCACAATCCATCTAACCTTTAACCATCAATAACCCAACTATATCACAACATTCAACTAGAGAGTCTAAAATCCACCAATCTGAATGTGAATTGTGTGGCGACTCGATTTCATCACCTATTTTTTTTTTTTTTAAATGAAACCGAATAGTCACAGAAGCTCATGTAAAGCCCACATCATTAACTCATAATCTGAGCATATCACATCAGAATTAATAACATACACGCAGCGCAAATAAAAACGTATAACATGTGAGAGAACATCACCTGGAGCTGACATAAACATATATACAACAGTTTTATACAAGACTATACAACAAAATAATGGCTAACAAAAATGCCATATACGGCATAGCAAAGTACATCATTATGTTTCTACATATACAACAGTATGATGTACAACAAAACTAGACTACAGTATGAGCCTATACAAAATATACTCAATGGGCGTACATCGCCCTCAGACATCATACTCCAAATGTGCAGCCACTGGATCTTCATCAAGATCCGCTGTACCTACAACATAAGTATCATCTATGTAATCATAGAGATCATCCATGATTACATAGGGGAAGAAAAGAGAAAAGGGTGAGTCAACAGTTCATAAAGAATGAAGACTCCCCCGAGGGTTTTCACTATGAGCCAAACTTTTATTTATGTGATCGCTTACAATATCAGCCACTCCATTTCATAAAAATATTACTATTTCGATTATCAAATTCAGTGTGGCTGATGAAGTAAACAACACATTCATAAAGCAATTTAAATCATATATAACTGTAAATATATGCATATGCTCCAAAATACGTTTGGATACTATACATATAACCATCACATGCATATCAATACATCTAGCATGAAATACCTCTTACACCAATACATATAAATCATCTTAGAACAATACAACCGTTTTTAATCTTCCACTTTTCTTTACTTTCATCATAATGGGCCCAGCCTTTTCTTTACTTTAATCATATGGCCCAGCCATTTTCTTTACTTTAATCATATGGGCCAGCCATTTTCTTTATTTATAATGGGCCCAGCCCTTTTCTTTACTTTACTCATATGGGCCCAGCCATTTTTTTACTTTAATCATATGGGCCCAACCTTTTTCTTTATTTTATAATGGGCCCAGCCCTTTTCTTTAGTTATAATGGGCCCAACCCTTTTCTTTATCTTTATTCTTAGCCCATAATTATGCTCACACATCAATACTATGCTCATGTCTATGCAACTTTCAAATCTCAACATAACATCTTTTCTCAAAATTATATCATAACAATTGAAATCAAAATCATTTCTCAATCATCATAAATCATCATCTTAAAATATCAAATAACAAAGTAATCAATAAATTATAACATTTCTTTCATATCTTAAAACTTTCAAAATCACAATCACAATATCAATCATATCTCATCAATTATCTCATAAAACATTGAACGTATCAAGTAGTAATAAAACCTGCTCAAACAACATATGAATGGCTCGACTTTTTCATAGCTTTAATCAAACTTTAAAGGCATTAAAATTCTATTCTTTCTCAACTTGTTTAGCATCTTTTAAATTATCTAAAATCATTTATAAAATTCTTGAAAACATAAAACGTATTCGTCCTCAGTGAGTAAAAGATTACTCACCTTACGAGACCGAGAAGAATTCACGATAACAGCACTCGAGCTTGCTTAAAACTCCTCTTATCGTTTATAGAACTCACTGCAATTTAATTTTAATCCAATCATTAGGCTAAGATTACTTTTAAACCTCATACCAACCATTCATTCATTTTTACAAATTTTATTACCCATTTATCATTTATATTACATACCCTATAAACCATGAGTTTAAGAAACCATTTAGGATTTCTAACTCCACATAAAACCTCTCTTCACATATTGCCATGAATCCAACTACCATCATCTAATCCCATTTCAATAGTCCAACCCAAAACATACCACAAATATTTAGCCATGGCAGAAAATTCCCTAAGGAAAATCAGCAAGCAACTCCCTCTCCAATCCATTCAACCAATGCATGAAAGTTCCCAAATCAAACAACCATTAACACAAACTAAACCCCAAAATCCAGCCGTCATCCAACCTTCAAAAACAATCTAGAAATCCAGCCATCGAATCACCAAAAATTAACATCTATTAGGCCATTAAAACAGCCCATGAATCCAGCATCAAGTCACCAAAAAATTACCATCAATTAGGCCACTAAAACAGCCATAAATCCATCATCAAGTCACCAAAAATTAACATCCATTAGGCTACTAAAACAGCCCATAAATCCATCATCAAGTCACCAAAAATTAACATTCATTAGGCTACTAAAATATCTATTAAAAAACAGCCCAACAAAATACAATTTAACTCCAAAAATCAGCACAACGTATTTTCAGAATCCATTCAATTTACACCCACCTACATGCTGTCAAACCATACCCAAAACAGCACACAAATCAGCCCCAACATCATCCTAAAACCAGCCAACAATCAACTAACAAACAGTCAACCCAACACAAATTAAACTCCCAAAATCAGCACACACATTCAAAAATTCCATTGAGTTTACACACATATACTTGCTGCCAAACCATAACCCAAAACAGCACACAATTCAACCCAAATCCACCATTCAATCTAGCCAAAAATAGAACAAGAACAACCAACCAAAACCACTCTCATTTTCCACCAAAATCTATCACCATTCAGCCATGCATTGATTCCCAAGTCTGCCAGCAGCAACTCAATTAAGTTATCAAAATTATCCAATCCAATACTTCAAGTTAAGCATGCATGGCCAAAGAAGAAAACTTTTTACCATCTAATTCAATTTTCGGACCTATGGAAACCCAAGCTATTTTATGTGATTTTCAAGTGTTAAAACAGTGGGTATAATGAAAAACAAGAGGAAGGGTTAGTACTAATACCATTCTAGAAGGACCCATGGCTGAAAATCCACTTCCACACTTCCTTGGACAGCAACTAACACTCATACGG
>FXXK01000438.1:293005-318928 GCA_900184695.1 Betula pendula
TCCATTAGGCTACTAAAATATCTATTAAAAACAGCCCAACAAAATACAATTTAACTCCAAAAATCAGCACAACGTATTTTCAGAATTCCATTCAATTTACACCCACCTACATGCTGTCAAACCATACCCAAAACAGCACACAAATCAGCCCCAACATCATCCTAAAACCAGCCAACAATCAACTAACAAACAGTCAACCCAACACAAATTAAACTCCCAAAATCAGCACACCACACATTCAACCAAAATTCCAATATGAGTTTACACAAGCAACTAATAATTGACATAGCCCAAACCCATCCCCAAGAACCCCCCCCATACCCCCAAAACCAGGCCCATCTCACCATACTTACGCCAAAAATAAAGAATAAAGAAAAACAAAAACAACAAGCCAAAACCACTCTCATTTATACCATCCAAACATAATATACAAAACCAATCTCGCAACATTAACAATATTGAAATCCAAGACTCTGATTCCAGCCCCGCCTAGCAATCTCATTAATAAAAAGTTATCACCAAATCTACTCAAACCACCATACTTCACAAGTTAAACAATGCATCAGGCCAAAGGAAGAAAACTAAAAATCTTCCACCCCATCTAATTCACGATTTTCGGACCTATCGGCCAAACCCAAGCACAACTAATCTTACGATGAATTTAATCAAGTGTTAAAACACTTAGTGGAATAATGCATAACAAACAAACAAACCGAGGAAAGGATCCATAACACAGGACAATATCATACCCACCAGTAATGTCTAGAAAGACCCTATGGATGAAAAATTCCACTTTCACACATTCTCCAACTTGGAACAGCACAACATAAACAACATCAAACGGCCAAGAACCGTCCATCACATCCTTAATTAGTATACCTCTCTCACGTCCACAACTTACTCCTATACCACAATCCCCACACTCACCACAAACGGCCAGAACTGACCTTGGATAGCTCAAAACGCGACACAACCGCCAAGACTAACATACCACAAACACCACAGAAAACCCTCAAGGAGGACGAACAACAAGCACGGCACAGAAAGAGAGAAAAAGGAAGAAAAAGCCAACACCAACATGAAACCAAGAGGCAAACAGATCGCAACCATAGCTGGGCAACACAAACTAAACCCCAAGAATCCCATCAACCCCAAAACAACAAAACACCACAACACAAAAAAACCACCTAGGATCTGTAGAACATAATCATGGGAAAGAAGAGAAATGACAACTGAAAGTGGAGCTGCTGGCTTGCTCCTCAACAACAGTCGAAAAATGACCAAAGGACAACGAAGAGATAAGGAAAGGGAAAAAACAACCAAAACAACCAATTATTGGCCAGAAGGGGGGGCAACACCATGCCACGTGCAATGCACCTAAACCAGCTGTTCCGACCTCTATTATAAAATTTTCAGCAATCTCTACTGGTTGGATAGTGACAACACGTGGCAAAACACATGCACCACAACCTTAAAGAAATAACTCCACTAATCTAAAATGGATCTCCAAACAAAAAATCATAAACGCAATAATATCTATGACCACCACAAACCTTAAGCTACAATCTAAAACCTATCACAATATCACGCCCAATCAAACTCTAATCGTTTCCAATCTACCCAATACCCATAATCACAAAACAGCTCCCCGCCAATAACTATCACTTATTTTATAAACTCCCTCTCTCTCACCCAACATCATCCAAAATCACCAACAACATAAACATAAATGCTATCAAGCTAACCTAACCAAAATCATCAAGAAACAAACTCACTCTCAAATCAACCCATCATCATAACATAGATACCTAATCAATTACTAACATCATTTTATATACGCTACATTCACAATTAGAGCATGTTTAAGACGCTCCTCATATATCAATCTAACAACAAACACCTATAAAAATTAAATATAATATACACACAACCAAAACCACTTGGGCTGTCAACCAAACAACTGTCACCTCGAACAACCGACAAAATACCAATCTCCACCACAACTCAAAACTGTAGATTTACAAAACCTGCACGGAGAAAAAAACAAACAATCAGACAACCTAGTGAAAATAGATCATTTAAAACCTTTGCCACACACAATATGCAACACAAACCCCAACAAACACTCATAACTTAAGAGGGCCTTCAGCCAGTATCGAGGCTCAACGTGCTTCTTTAGTAAGAACAATTGCAGAAGTGAATATCACAACTGTAGTCATCGTGACCAGCAGAGTATTCTTAATACAACCATAAGGGAAATCCAACTCATCACTCTACGTCGCCGAAACCAGAGACAAGAAATCTCCCCACTCCTGAAATAAGACTCTTCAATCCCCCTAATCCAACGGGATTAATCCCTCCACACCGATACTCCTCGCGCCCCACACAGCGCATATTTTGCGGATAGACACGCTATTACAACATCCAACCGCCCAATCCCAACAAACTACCTAAAGATGAATGGAAGAAATAATTAACAGCAGAGCAGCAAGAGGAATAATAAGGATAAGAATTGGGTGCTCAAGATACGAGAATTAGATGTAACAGTTCACAATTATAATTCGTCTACGGAGGATTTCATTGAGAATCATACTCAGAACGTAAGGTTCAGTCAAAGGGGAACTTTGTCGTTTAATCAAATAATATTTTATGGAGTTCAGTATACACATTATGTAGTGGTATTTAATGTAATTAAATAATTGACTTGGGATAGTCAACATCTATTTATGCCGGAATATTATTCCATTCACGGGTCCCTCATCAAGCTATTGTAAAGTTAACCAGAAGACAGGACTTTCTATTTATTTATTAAGCGGATTGCTTTTAATTTATTAAAACATGAGCTCACAAATCTATATTCATTATATAAAGCACAAAGTTGAGTTAATATACAATTATTACAACACATGGGACTTAATAATACCAATTTGGCAAGCATATTATATAAAATTATAAGAACAATAGGACTCGCCCATACCATCCTAAACCACCACTTAAAATCAACCTACAGCAGTTTATTTTAAATATTAAAGTATCGCGGCAACCAAACAACACCACCCACAAGAATACAGAAAACCAATCATAAGAACGACCTGGGCTTGAAGGTTTTAAAAGGGGGAGTAAGTGGGTAGCAATCGCCGCTCAGGGATTGCCTAAACCATAGACATTATGGCCGTGACATTATAAAGTAAGCTTAAAGGTATCTTTTTTTTAACACCAAAACCCTAAGCCATCCTAAACATACAATAATACACCAGTCCCCACATTGCTATTTTTACAAGTCTCTATTACAACAATCACACGTACTCAAAAACCTATACAAATAGAACGGCTCCATGATATGTAACCAAACAAACCCAAGGATGTATAATGAACAGAGACTAAAAAATTCATATTAAAAGCAAAGAGACGATAAACAAGGGCCTTAAAAAATGAAAACAATTGACACTATATGGTGTCCACTAGAAACCGCGTATAAGCGTCATTGAATCGTACCTGGAGACACGCATAGTATGTCTAAATGGCACGGTCTGCAAGCCCTTAGTCTGCCAGTCGTCTGGAACGGTTTACTGCTCCCAAACCCTCAGCATCAACACCCACGTACCGATCGTCCGCAAATCATCCATGAAAAAACTCTGACAACAGTCAAAGACAATAGATCCAACCAAGAGAATCGTCTGATAGACCGTCTCCACTGCTGGCAGCGGTCACCACGGTACCCAAATTGCCTCCCCTGAAATTAAAAAAAGGTAGTAGAGCACCTGCCGCAAAGCAGCGTCCGCAACACAGTGTATCCAAAAATACACGGAACAAGTCTCTATGACCGCATAGTATCACACCAATAAACAACACAAAGCCGGACCCGTCCGCAACATCGTCCGTAGCATGGTAGAACTTGGACCGGACCAACCAGTTACACATAATACGTAACTCGGACGGCTCCACATTTAAGTAAAGGTCCGAGGTGCACATGTTCATCCAACAGTCAAGATCAAAATAAGTGGGACGCGATTGTCCAGCAATCATTTATAGATTTATTATCTTATCTTGAAATCCCACAGCACCCATTTATTCTTACTCTACATACTAACATAGCGCTTATACACCCAACACCCACAAAATTGGGTAAACTCTCGATAATCTATCGCGAGAGCCTCCAAAACACATTTCTAACCCGGAAAACAAGACCATATGACTCAGAGCTATAAGAAACCACTTCCACGATTGGTTCCGAGGTAAAAAATTCATTGAATCACATAAATTCTCAAAAAAAAAACAAGACATAGCCTCATATTCTTTTTTGAAAACATCGATATAATAATCTTAGCATTGAGTCATTATATCTTAGGATTCCTCGTTGGTTGGCTTCTAGCATGCAATAGATGAGAACAATTGATCGAAGTTCCGAAGACAGCACAAACTACCGATTCTTCAACGCTCTCTCGAAGAGATAAAAAATGAAAACGACAAACCTACAAATAGGACTATATCGACCAATAGATTAGCTCACTTTTGAGATTTAAATTGTTCATCATCTAAACCCCTAAGTATCATACAACTCACGGACTTAACTTGTAGGGCTAGTTATATGCTATTTGGAACCCCTAAGAATGGCTAAAAGTGGTTAGACTTAAAAAATAGGGACCCCAGCCCCATATGCACATACTGTATATTTTCAAGACCACTACCCCACACAATATCTTAGTTTTACTTGAGGCCACGCACTTGCGTGTGTAAATAAGTAATTGATGTCCTAAGCAAGACACCTCGCCAAAAAAATACAAATAAATAACTGTAGACGGAGACAAACCAACGAAACTTTGCATAGAAGACATTACAGGGCTACCGCGCCGCTAACTACAACCAGGAACTTCGTAAGTAACCTTATCATCTTATTGAACAGTGATACACACCTCTACAAAAATATTTTATGTTTTGGTTTTTAATTCTTTGCAGATGTTGTACCTTGCCTAAACAAAACAAATATTTTCAATGGGAGATTTCGAAGAAACAATATAATGGTTTAAAAGTCGAACCGATGATATCTTGTGAACACATGTGATTTGCGCTTTCTTGATTATTTTGAGACTTATGCATGGATTGATGAGTGATTGATGATGAGTTTTTGATGACTTATTGATATTTATGATTGTGGCAGAATTTATTGTCATGATTGAAGTTTTATGACTAGTTTTATTGATTCCATTGATTATTGGAAAAGACATTCACTCCGGAAATGTCACTTGCATGGTAGTTTATGGATAAAAGCGTAAAACATGAAGAGAACATATGTGTGAAGAACATAAGAATGCATGTAAACCTTATGACGGCCGCACAAGGCGTATAGGTAAACTATCTGTGTGCAAACAACGTAACAAAGATAAACGGAAAAAATAAAGAACGAGCACATTGCCATGCGAAACATCGCATGCAAATTTCATGTAGCCGCATGTTATGATGCATATATTATATATGATTGACTTATGGGAGTCCACTCTCATATGATAGTTTTCGGATTTTATTATAAACGTCATTGGTATGACATATAAGCGTTTCATGGAACAAGACATATGTATATTCTTACGCTACGCTGATATGTGACTATCTCACTCATTTTATTGGCTCATAACATGCCTACTATACGCTCTCGTGTTCCTCTCACACAACCACGAAGGACAATGATACTCCTCAGCCTTACCTTATGACAAGTATAGCTAAGTACACGATATCACACGATGATCATCATTAATTTATAACCCCAACAACACTATTGCACAGATGGCATATGGAAAAACCACTCCGTGCTCAGTAATAGGTGGCGTAGTACTGGAACCCGCCCTAACACTGACTCCGCATACCCATGCTATAACCCAAACTCCATACTATTTCAAGATGTATTTATGGAACCCCAAACACTAACATGCTGTAACCCTCTCACCCTCTCCACTCAGACATGCTATACTAGTTTCAAAATTCAACTGCCCCAAATACTCTAGTAGACTGTTATTGTCCAGAAACTCCAATGTAACATATATACACATATCGGTATCTTCTACGAAAAATCTCCAGTGGAAAACTTCCATTATTCATGAGATTGTTGCACTTCACTCATTTTCCTTTCGTCCATATAACATAAATCACACACACCATGGACGACCAGCTCGATGGTCATCAACAGATCCAACCATAAACTAATGCTCACAATAGGTACTGAGACTAATCACAAGATGACTAATATACACTAGACCTACATACCTCAGGCAATTAACGACTGACGTCGTGGGGACATGCAAACCTAATATTTTGTAATAGATCTACTTAGCTTCAGGTCTATTACTTTTGTTGTTCGTAGATTGACTGATATTCACAACAACCCCTGTATAATACGTAATTGCATCCCCAAACTAACTATAATGTGCTTGTGTCGCCTGTGACACCAGATAGTAATGCCATATCTTTTTATATATGCTCACAGTATAAACTTATTACATATAGAATCGTAATGTTGTCATAAAACGCTCAAACAACAACATTATGTATATGATATACTCCCTGATATAGTAAATGCATTGCTGCTCAAGATTAACACACTAAAAGAGAATATCAAATAATGACGTATCTCTCCTTAAAATATTTCCAGAACCTCCCATCACAGTTTTTCAGTTCTCTCTCACATCCAATTCTCTTCCACACACACACGGCCAGAACTGCTGGAAGTCACGGACAGCAGCAGCTGAGGACGAAGCAGGGAAGAAAGAAGAGAAAAAGCAAGAGGACGTGATGCTGGGCTGGATGTGAACTAATCAGGGGAAGAAGAGAAATAAACTGAAGTGGGCTGCTGGCTTGCGTGAATGACCAAGGAAAGAAGAGGAAAGGGAAAAGGGAAATGGGTTGCCACGTGATGCACCTAACCAGCTGTTCCATCTTTTTAATTTCAGCAATCTTGGTTGTGTGACAAGTGGCAACACATGCACCACTACCTTAAAGTAACTCTTATCTTGTCTAATTTATATTATGACCCACACTTAGCTAAAATTATATCACTTAATAATTATCGTTTTACCCCATACTTAATATAACTATCACTTATTCTTATAAATTCTAATTAATTTAACATTGTTACTACACCATTATCATACTTACCTTATTATTAGATATCATTATAATTTTTTATATACGCTATTAATTGGAATTGTTTAAGGGTTTTTATTAACAAAACCTTAATTATTTTCTTGGGTGTAACATGAATCTATGATAATAAACAAATACAGAAGATAAATAAAAATGTAACATGCTCAAAACAACTGCAACAACAAAATTAGTGTAGGAGATTACCTTCACTTGGGAGAAAATCTCAAGATCTACCTTCTTTGTCCTTCTTTGTCTTCTATCTCTCTCTTTAAGGTTCTAGAGGTTACAGTGTTGGAGAATATGCCCTAAATCCCAAGTTGATTTTATGATTGATATTATAGTTTGTTATGAATAAAAATTTGTTATTCATCGATTAAATATTTTGTTACATATAGCATATAAACTTTGTATGTTCTTTATTAATTATCCACATACAAAGGGCCTAAAGAATATATTGAATATGAATTATGGGTGTGAGCAGTGGTCTTTATCACACAAGATCTTAATCCATAATCCTTGTATTCTGAAAAGTATTTAGTTCGCAGTCGGCAATGGAATTTGGCATTCCATAGGCAAGACTGTTACACATCAACTTAATTGATTTACCTTAATCAGGCGGAGAATATTTTTTAGGCTGATGTAGTAGGTGTATAGGGTGGTATACACTAAATGAACTGGGAGTTGTCTTTCCACGAAAATACTGTCCTTAAGGAAAAGACACAAAACTCTCAGATTACTTATATTAATGATTCTAAATTCTGAGAGGAAGTGGACTTAGATGTCAAGTGGAGGGCACTTTGATGCATCAAAGAGTAAGACCTTAAATGTGGTCAACATCCTCTGTGCATTGGGTGATCACATGTAGCATTGTGACAGAAGCTTCGCTCAATAGGGAATCTTAGTCATTTTGGGTTCTTTTAAAAGGATAAGAAATTTTCTCATTGAATATGAATTTTTTTCATGATTTTATAAGGGTTTACTCTCAGTCTTTGGTCAGAGCTTTTGGAAATAAGAATTCCAAAATATTAACTTGTGAAAGGAGTATTCATAGTTAGGAGAATAAATGGGATAAAATTTGGAATTCAAGAATTAAAAGGAAGAGAATTTAGTGTGGCAATATTATAGTCCTAATTCTGTTACGAAATAATTTCATGGAAGAATCATACACATATCGTAAGTAAGTCAAAGTGAATTCTGTTGATTTTAAAATCAAGAATAAATTCTGGAGTGCAGTTACAATTGTTTAGTGCAATCAATTGTGAATACATTTTTTTTATACAAATATTAAATAGTTTAANAATTTTTTTTAAAACCGAATATTAAATAAATGGAATATTTCATTTTTCTTAAATGATTTTTCGTAAATATATTATTAATTAAGTTAAATTGGCTAATTATAATTAGTAATTAAGTTAATAATAAATTATTAATTATTAATTAAGTTAAATTAGCTAATAATAATTAGTAATTAATTTAATAACAAATTATTAATTATTAATTATTATTAAGTTAATAATAATTATTAATTAAGGAACTAATTAACTTTAACAAATCCAATATTAAATAAATTATTTATTGAATAGTTAATAACTTAATAGGCTAATAGGCTAATAGCTAATTAACTACTTAGTCTACTTATAAGTTATAAGTTATAACTTACTTATAACTTATAACCTATGTTAATTAATTTAATATAAATTACTAACTAATCAACTACTTAGTCTACTAATAAGTTTATAAATTTTAAGTATTTCTAGCCAATATGGTGTGTGGGCCATGTGGCTATGTGACTATGAGTCTATGTCTAGACATAGTCTATGTGTATAAGATGTATATCAATGATATCATTATATCAGTATTAGTATACTGTATAGTCTTATAATCTTATTAGTCTGTATATGTAATGTAATTAATATATAACATTAATTAGTCCTTGTTATATTAACTAACTTTCTAACTAAGTTAATATTAGTATATTGTATGAATGACAAATTAATATAAATGATTAATATATACACATTATACACAGGTTAATATGACATATTAATAAATATGTATTATTGTATTAATCATTATTATCTCATAGACTTATACACATAAATGGTTAATATATCATAACTTAATATAAATGACATATTAATATAAACTTAATTAATATGCTATACTAAGTTAGTATATATAATATATTACATATTATAAGATTAAGACTTAAAACTTAAGAGTATTAACAATATTAAATTATTAACTATAACTTATGTAGTACTAAGTTAGTATATATATAATAATATTAATATATATATATTATATATGAATTATCATAATTACTATTTATGCTATTACAAATTAAGCTATAAATATAAGGGTTAATACCTTATTTGGGGGTAGAGGTAGGTCGGATCGAGGAGGTTTTGAATGGTAGATTAGACACGGGAGGATTTGGGGGTAGAGGCCGAGACATGGGGGGTTTGGTTGATACAGGCCGGACATGGGGTTTTGGTGGTAGAGGTAGGTCGGATCGAGGAAGGTTTTGATGGTAGATCAGACACGGGAGGATTTGGGGGTCGAGCCGAGACATGGGGGGTTTTTGGGTGATACAGCCGAGACATGGGGTTTTTGGTTTTAGAGGCCGAGACATGGGGGTTTTGGTGGTAGAGGTAGGTCGGACCGAGGAGGTTTGATGGTAGATCAGACACGAGGGTTTTGATGGTAGATTAGATAGAGGAGGATTTGGGGGTAGGAGGCCATGGAATGAGGGACAAAAGTAGTGATTGGAACAATAGAAATACTCTGGTCGGACCGAGGAGGTTTTGATGGTAGATTAGACAGAGGAGATTGGAGTAGAGGCCGTGGAATGAGGGACCAAAGTAGTGATTGGAACAATAGAAATGACTCTGGTGAAGATAAGTCCCCTGACTAGAACAAAGGGGCCAGCGATGGGTGGGGCAATAATGCTGGTGCAGGAACTTTGAACAATGAAAGGTAGTAAAAAGAAGAGTGGTAGAGCCCAATTCTTTGAACAGTGGCTTGGTGAGGATAAGCCTCCTGACTCTGAACAAAGGAGCCAGCGTATGGTGGGGGCAATAATGCTGGTGTAGGAACTTGGAACAATGAAAGTAGTGAAAGAAGAAGTGGTAGAGCCCAATTCTTTGAACAGTGGCCTCTGGTGAGGATAAGCCTCCTGACTAGAACAAAAAGGGCCAGCGATGGGTGGGGCAATAATGCTGGTGCAGGAACTTTGAACAATGAAGCTTATGAAGGTAGTGAAAAGAAGAAGTGTTAGAGCCCAATTCTTTGAACAGTGGCTCTAATGAGGATAAGCTCCTGACTAGAACAAAGGGCCAGCGATGGGTGGGGCAATAATGCTGGTGCAGGAACTTTGAACAATGAAGCTTATGAAGGTAGTGAAAAGAAGAAGTGGTAGAGCCCAATTCTTGAACAGTGGCTCTAATGAGGATAAGCCTCCTGACTAGAACAAAGGCCAGCGATGGGTGGGGCATAATGCTGGTGCAGGAACTTTGAACAATGAGCTATGAAAGGTAGTGAAAAGAAGAAGTGGTAGAGCCTAACTGTTGTACATTTGTACCTGTAAGCTATAGATATTGATTTTCTGGAATGGTCTAAATGAATTGTATCTTTATTTTGGAACGCATTTTATGGTAAATGTATGTGAAACAATTGGGACAGTAATGCTGCAGCCGGTGGGTGAGACAAAGTAACCGGTTCAACTAATGAAGATGGTGGAAATGAATGTTGAGAATTGTTGTACCTGTAGGCTGTAGATATTGGTTTTCTGGAAGGGTCTAAATGAATTGTATCTTTATTTTGGAACACATTTTATGGTAAATGTATGTGAAACAATTGGGGCACTAATGCTGCAGCCGGTGGGTGGGACAAAGTAACCGGTTTAACTAATGAAAATGGTGGAAATGAATGTTGAGAATTGTTGTACCTGTAGGCTGTAGATATTGATTTTCTGGAAAGGTCTAGATGAATTGTATCTTTATTTTGGAACGCATTTTATGGTAAATGTATATGAAACAATTGAGGCGAGTCCCGACCGGGTCCTGGCAATTTTCTAGGCAGGTCTTGGCTGAGTCCCAGCAATGTCCCGGGCCGGTCCCGACCGGGTTCTAGCGGAGTCTGGTGGTGTTTTGGCTGTGGTCCACCAATTTGAGAATGTGACGCTCAAACTCGGAAAATGGTTTACGGTTTTAAAAAGGGGAAACCATTTTACGGAAATTAAAGAAGATTGTTTGGTCAAACTGAAAATGGTTTCCGTTGACTATTATTTGTAGCCCCACCAAATACCCAAAAACATGGAAAATGATTTATGGAAATCATTTTACGCCGAAACAAACGGAGCCTAACAATCATATTCAGTCATTAAAGAGAAGACCTGAAGTTTCAAAAAATTTTCCAAGAACAAGTGCTAGCCGCGTTCATCATCAAATATGCAAGAAGAAAATCAAGAAAATTTAAATAGCCCGATATGACTAGGAGAGGACAAAATTCCACGTAAGTAACACTAACTTGTATATTATTTTTATAATCTAGCCTTGTTAATCTTGAAGAAAAATTTCACAAGAAATATTTTCCACTGCGTATGTTCTTTATATGCATGATTCCAACAGTCTCAATGGTTCGAGAACTGTCTTAACGATTAGACCGTCCAAACAGTTTCACTAGTAGAATGCTTAGAAGTCAAAGTTCCAAGTTTTAAGTTAGGGTTTTAGTCTAGAAGTGTGACTGATAATAGAATATCATGGAGATGAGGGAGAAGGCGATAACCCTAACCACTACTTTGAAGATTTCAACAGACTTGGTTACTTAACTCTCATATGTACTTTTAAATTAAGCTTTTGAGCATGAGTATTTAGTATAATTTGTGCATGTTTATGATGCCATGAACATTTTTTATTTAAGGACTTGAGCCCTAAATTTTATAAGCATGATGATACAAACTTTACCATGGGAATGATTGAATGATTATTATCTTTTGATTTTACATGCACATGATAACACAAATCTCTAATTGTATGTCATGGTCATTGTTGTAAATGTTGAGTAACTTTGTGGAAATAAACTTGTGGCATGACATACTATTTATAGACTTGATTTTGTGGCCAAGATGATGTGTGTGTGTGAGAGAGAGTTCTACCCGGGAATTTGAGGGCTATTGTGACTAGCACAATCGCATATAGGTGGTGTCACCCATTGCTCGCATCACTAGCTGGGTGGATCACCTGAGGTTGAACTTGGTCGACCAACTAAGTGATGGCTTGCTATTTGCATTTTCGGGGCATTGAAATTGTACCTTAAATCCTTATTGGATGTGCAAACCCTACTGTGAAGGAGTTAAGTGCACAGATAGGCCATAATGAATAGAGTTATGACACTTTATATTATTTATACTTATGTAATGCATCAACATGATTTTATATCTCATTTAAAAGATGATGAATTGTTGCATGTGATATTCCACTTCAACATGGTTTTATATCTTGTTTAAAAGATGATGAACTGTTGCATGTGATATTCCACTTCAACATGGTTTTATATCTTGTTTAAAAGATGATGAACTGTTGCATGTGATATTCCACTTTTTACCTGCATCAAAAGAGGGTTCATATCATTACTGTGTTTACGAGGGTTTTACTATTCACTAAGTTGTGGACTTATTGTTTTTTGTTTGTGTGTTTCAACCTATAAACATTTGTGTTTTACTGAAGACTTTGGAGACGGTAAAGCCAGATCCGCTCATGAGATTGACCATGGATGACCTTGCTAGGTTGATCTTTGGGTCCACCCCAGAGTTTGTGGCCTACATGGAAGCCTGTGGCAGGGAGGAGGGCATGGCACCTTTAGGGTTATGTATTGGTGGTATTTGACATTTCACCATCCTTGAAGATTTTATCTATCTTTAGGTTGATGATTTTCCTAGACTTATTCCGTCTCTCTAGCATTTTGACTTAGTCTGTACTTATTATTTGATGACTCGAGTTTGATATTTGGTATGTGACTGTGATGGTGATGGTGATTTTGACATTATTAATATGTTATGTTATGATAGTTTAAGATATTTTATGGTTTTATAGCCTTCTGGTTATTACTACTAATTGTGATCTAGTCCTATGGTTATTGTGGATGAAAAAAACAAAAGAAGAAAGATCTACAATTTGTTGCATTGTTACCTGAATATAGAGGAGTTGTGGCAGACCTTAGATCGTTTACTTGTTAAACGAGTCGGGGTGCTTCAGTGACACTTCAAGACTATTTACTAAATAAATACTTTGGGGGTCGTCACAGTGTAGTGCTAAGAAAACATCTCAATCAATTCACGCTGCCATCTCTTTCTAGTATGTATGAATTCTCCTCTTTAACAGTTTTCCTTTTTCCTTTTTCTTTTTCTGTTTTTTTTCACTACCCAGATGTGTGTAGATAAACAGGAAAGTCAGTTTTAAAGGGTTGATCACGTTCCACTTGAAGAGATAGTCTCACTTGATCACGTCACATAATTATAATTCTATTCCATGGCCATAACTAACCACATTATTGACCCATTTTAATGTTTTGTTTGATAGAGTTTTTGGCCTTCATGGCTGAAGCTCAGCAACCCACACATTGGGGTCAGCAAAACTCATGCCTAAACAATCCCAATTTAAAACTCCCTCCAAACCGAACACTCTTGAAACCAACCACCTGTCAGAACTGCAACCAACACCATTTTGTTCAATTTGTGACACTGCAGAAAAAAAAAAAAAAAAAAAAAAAAAAAAAAGAAGTTAAAAATACGTTTGACATCACTTATGTATAAAGGATGTAAAAAAGTACATCGCTTTTTATAAACGATGTGAATAAATGCATCGTTTAAATAAAGGATGCAAAATTTTTAAGTTTTCGGCAGTAAATGCACCATTTAGAGAGCACAAGGCTACACCTAGTTAAATGGACAAGCTCCAATCCCATGTATGAAAGCATTCCCAATACGCCTTCCTTCCCTTGGGTTATAAATCCTCTCAGTGATCCCAAGCCTCCTCTCTCCTTCTATTGAATTTGCTTGAAAAAGATGGTATAGATTTTGCCATCTCAAACTTACACCGAAATTGTAATATCTCTTCAAACTTCAAACATCAAAAAGTTATAATTGACCTCCCAAACTATTTAGCTTTTTTACTTTGCCCATTCATTTAGAATTTTTTGATAGATCCGATAAATTTTTTTTTAAAAAAAAGTTACAGTTATACCCTTGCATCACACAAAAAATATGGAAAGAGACCCATGGCCAAGCCGTGGGCCTCCATGACTAGGAATTTTTTTTTTTTGCCCTTTAAATTGTCACACAAGCACAGGTTTGGAACCCTAAACAAGGGACGAGTGAGTAACGCGTAAAAATCTATCCTTCGAAGGGGAGCAACAATTGAAAATGGTTGCAAATACCCCTGTAGGCTGAGGGGCTGTGTCTGATTAGCTAATTGATCATTTTTTAATGTCACCTCCAAACTACCAAAATTTTCAATGTAGGTGTCCGGTGTATCAGCCCTTTCAATCTCTCTTCTATTAGGATTTTTCACTAACTACAACCAGAATGAACAAAAATAATCAAAATATCCACGTTTATAAACTAAAAGAAAAAAAGAAAAAAAGAAATATGAAACTTTTTTTTTTAGATTTTTTTTTTTTACTTTAATGGGGTAATTACATTTTTCCTCCATGAATTACCACCCTCAGTCACTCTGCCCATGAACTGATGGCACTCTCACCATACAGCTATTTTGAACTATCATTTTGTTACCTTTAACTTCCGCCGGTAGGGAATCTCGTTAAATCAGATAGAATAGTTTTTTTTACACGTTAAATTTTATTACAAGATAAAATACCCTCAAATAAAATATCAAGTTTAAAAATAAGAATAATAGAAAATAATTTTTTTTTTTTTAAAAAAAAAAAAAATAGAAGGAGCCACCCTTTTGGCCAATGGGAGTGGCCGAACCACCCCCAATTTGCTCCTTGTGGGTGGCCGAACCACCCCTAAAGGTCGGTCTAGGGATGGCTTTTTTTTTTTTTTTGAATATTTCTATTTTTCCTATTTTTGAATTTTTTTTTTAATTATTTACGAGGCAAACGACACGTGGCAGTTTATTTATTGATTTGACATGTAATTCCATTAGTTTAATTGATGGTGATACTATTTTCGTATTTAATCATAAGCAAGGTGACATATACGATACAAAATGAAATGTAGGTGAAAAGAAATAAAATAAAGTTGTTAATACTCAGGTATTGAAAACGCATCTAACTCAAAAATCAATAAAAAAATTAAAAAAAAAAAAAACCATCTAGGGGTGATCCGGCCACCACACCAGGTTTATTTTTTATTTTTAACTTTTTATTTAATTCTTAAGCTTTAATTTCTAATTTTGGTTTTTGATACCTTTTTTTTCTTTCTTTTTTTTTGAGTTGGAACTATTTTTTTTTTAAAAAAAAAAAGAAAAATTAAAGAAAAATTAAAGCTTAAGTTATCTATATATTGCTATTGGAACTATTATAGATACATTGATAATTTTTTATATATATATTTTTTAATTTGTTTAATTTTAAGAGTATTTTATGTAAGTTTTTTTTTATAAACTTAAGGTATTTGCGTCATTTTAATTTTTTTAACGAAGTTGACTGATAGAAGGAAGTAAAGATATAAGAAAATAGTAGTTCAAGATAGTCGGGTGGTGTGAGTGTCAGTTCATTGGAGAAAAAGGTAATTACCCCAAATTTAATTAAGGGTATAGAGACATTTCACTTCTTAGCCGTTTGAATTAACAAAAAACCCTAACGGTAGAGGTGATTGAAAGGGGCTGATATATCGGATACCTACCGTTGAAAAACTTGTTGTCATCGAAGGCCTAGAAGGTTGCGCCAACTCTCAACGAACAAATGAAAGCCCATGGACGTGCCTAGCCCACAAAAAGCCCCAATAAGAATTAGGAGCCCCTTTGACTTATCAATTCCGCAATCCGAACCGGTCAATCGTACGACGGCATAATGATTTGACCTGTCTCTGAAGGAGATTGCAGGAATCCAACTACGTATCTGAATAAGTACAGAACATGAAAATTATCTTCTTGATTACTAAACACTGTCCGAATAAGACTAGACTTTACTATTTCAGATCACGGATTAATTGAAGGCTCAAGCTACGCTGCCAAGCCGATCACCGATCGCTGAAGTTCAGCCAGCTAGATCCACGTAGTGCAATCTCCCGAAATGGAAATCCAACGTACCTATTACTTCAAGCCACGCAATGTTAGGAGAACTACATGCCGTATCTTTTTTAAGACTATTTGATGTCTTCTACGCAGAGTACGGAGTTCTCCTCAGACCAACATGTGTCCGTAAGATCACATTATCTTAACGTTGCACAGGATTGAAGAAAAAAATTATTGCACATGCTATCCAAGGTTCTCAAAAAAGAAAAAACCAAAACAAAAGCTACAGCACGTGCAGAAAACAAACATCTAAATTTTAGCTCTTTTTTGAACTTCCAACACTTTGTTCCGGCTCCACTACAAATTAAAGTGCCTGAAATCTTTAATTTCCCTTTATAAATAAATTTAAAAAAAAAAAAACAAAAACAAAAAAGTTCGTCGAATACGCAATTGAAATCCTTATAATTTCCCCAAAAGAATCCCCAATAATTTAGCTCATCGACCAACATTGAACCCCAAAATCTGATACCCCAAAATTTGAGATTTCGTTGTAGGGAAAATTTTTTGTGAATAAAATCTGAAAAACAAAACAAAATGGTGCATTGTGAACAAATTTTGGTTTGGCAAAAATATAATGATAAAAAACAAAAGACAAAAAACAATAGTTAAAAGGAAGTAGAGAAGAGTATAGAAAATATGATAGAATTTGTATTAAAAAATGAATGGGTGAAACAGAGGAGTATTTTTTTTATTAGGTATTCTACATCTTACTGCTGGAAATGCTCTTACTGAGCCAGACTCATCCTTAAAAAGAGAACCAATTCAATTCCCAAAACCTCACGACCGAAGCTCAGGATTATAGGAGAGAATCAAGTATGTACCAGACGATTCAAGTCCCATCATCATTCTACTAAAAAATTATTCAATGGGACACATACTTACGATAGAACGAGTCATATAACATAGATGAAATTTGCATTAACAAAGGGGCTCGGGATATGAAAAGCATACATAGCAATTAGTTTATAATTCCGACCAAAACAACACAAAGACAAAACTTTTGAGCCACCTCAGGAAGAAACCTGAAGCACCTCGACGCAAAAAGACTATGCCATAGTCATGCCACCGCCTATCAAGCACCCAATTCTGAGACCAGGTACCCAACAACGAAGGTATAAATCTAGGACAAATAAAATAAAGCAAACAGGCCAAAGCCGTCCTGACAATTACCAAGTTTTTATCAGAACTATTGTCAATGTGATAGTAGGCATGATCTGCAAAAATCTTAATATGAACCTGCACGGTTCACTTTCCCTTCTTAGCTGCAGACTTGGTGACCTTGGCGCCACTTGGATCCTTCTTCTCTACACCCTTGATGACTCCAACAGCCACAGTCTGGCGCATGTCCCTCACAGCAAAAAACAGAATGGAGATACTCAGCGAAAGTCTCCACCACCATAGGCTTGGTTGGAATCATCTTCACGATCCCTGCATCACCATTCTTCAAAAACTTGGGCTCCTTCTCAATCTCCTTACCAGATCGCCTGTCAATCTTGGTCACGAGCTCGGCAAACTTCACGGCAATGTGGCAGGTGTGGCAGTCAAGCACTGGAGCATAACCATTACCAATCTGACCAGGATGGTTCATGATGATGACCTGGGCGGTGAAGTTAGCAGCTTCCCTGGCAGGATCATCCTTGGAGTTGGAAGCAACAAAACCACGCTTCAGATCCTTGACAGCAACATTCTTCACGTTGAAGCCAACGTTGTCACCAGGAAGGGCCTCCTGGAGAGCTTCATGGTGCATCTCAACGGACTTGACTTCAGTTGTCAGTCCAGTAGGCCCAAAGGTCACAACCATACCAGGCTTGATGACACCAGTCTCAACACGTCCAACAGGGACGGTTCCAATACCGCCAATCTTGTAGACATCCTGAAGAGGGAGACGGAGGGGCTTGTCTGAGGGCCTCTTGGGCTCCGAGATCAAGTCAAGAGCCTCAAGGAGGGTGGGGCCCTTGTACCAGTCCAGGTTGGTTGACCTCTCGATCATGTTGTCACCCTCAAAACCAGAGATGGGGACAAAGGGGATTTTGTCAGGGTTGTACCCAACTTTCTTCAGATAGGATGAGACTTCCTTAACGATTTCGTCATACCTTGCCTTTGAGTATTTTGGGGTTGTAGCATCCATCTACAAACAAAAGTCAACAAAAGCAACATAAGTACAAGGCACATTTGGCACTTGCAACCATTAGTGACCGTAAGTATTCATTGCAATATATAAATCCTAGAGCTAACCTTGTTGCAGCAGCAAATCATCTGCCTCACACCAAGGGTAAAAGCAAGTAAGGCATGCTCACGGGTCTGACCATCCTTGGAAATACCAGCTTCAAAACCACCGGTGGTGGAGTCAATAATGAGGATAGCACAGTCAGCCTGTGAGGTACCAGTGATCATGTTCTTGATAAAGTCACGATGTCCAGGAGCATCAATGACAGTGCAGTAGTACTTGGTAGTCTCAAACTTCCACAAGGCAATGTCAATGGTAATACCACGTTCACGTTCAGCCTTGAGCTTGTCCAACACCCAGGCATACTTGAATGACCTCTTGTTCATCTCAGCAGCCTCCTTCTCGAACCTCTCAATAACACGCTTGTCAATACCTCCAAGCTTATAGATCAAGTGCCCAGTGGTTGTCGACTTTCCAGAGTCGACGTGGCCAATGACCACAATGTTGATGTGAAACTTCTCCTTACCCATATTAGAATGCTAGAAAGATGCTGTTACAAAAGCCATATAAGCATCAAAGAACTAACCACAAATAAGCCAAAGAGAGACAAAACCACAGGCATAACAATTGTACGCAGGTACAAGCACCAAGCAATTAGATAAGCAATTACGAACTTATGGTCAACTACAAGCTGCAGGAGGAGGAAGAACTTCAAATTCAAGTACATATATCAAGCATCAAATGAGTTCTATTCAAAACTTAAACTGAGAAAAAATGAAAATGAGACATGTTCAATAATCCAATGCCAAATTGGCAATTTCAACAATACCCAGTAAAAGTATTTTGTACCCCAAGTATACAACAAACCCTTCAAATCTCAAAGTAAACAGGTCCAGACAATTATGATTTTGCAGGGAAATTTTACAGTCTCATTCAAAACCCATAATAGTACACATCTCATTAATAGGTTACATGCACCATGGCACACAATAGATCAAGATAAGAAACACAGACAAAAGAGGTCAACATTTTTTTATAAACAAACGATGTCAAAATTTTCCCGGCTTAAAGTTCACAAATAAGCCCAAGCATAGACATCTAAACCCAATCAGAAACAAAAACAACCCATCAGGTTATCATTCAACAGAAGTAAATAAGATGCAGGCCGAGGATTGTCAACGCTCCACAAAAAAATATCAATCAGCAAAAGAATAATAAACTCATCCCAGTTGGTAGATTAGATCCAATTTCAAACCCAAAAGAAAAGCATACCCAACAGTTTCTATGAATAGGAACCAAACTAATTTAGATCCACCATACCGAAATCGTTAGCACAAATCAAATCAAATACATCTAATAACAATGACTTTTCCGAAAAGTTTTGGAACCCAAGTAAAAAGTCTCTGTAGGCTATCAAATATTTTCCTCTCAGCTGAGTTAAAATCTACACAATAGAATTTCATATTCCGATCTAATACGAGATTAATAAACGAGAAGCTAAATAAGGTAGAGATCAATCTGCTCAGAAACCAAAGAAGAAACCCAACAGTAAACAAAATATAAATTAGAAATCAAATAAAAATCCAACACATGCATATATATGTTCAGTAATAAAAACTACAATCAGAGCATCGCAGAATCAGACAGCGAAAACCTAATCTATAGCAACAGCGTAAATCGCGGGCAGATCGCTCACCTCGTGCGAAAGACCTTCGCTGAAACCCTAGCCGCTGCCGAGCAGAGTTGAGAGAGTCAAGGGATAGCAAAAGAGAGGATTCGAGGGTTTGTGAATGCTTTGCGTGATATTTATAGACGATAGGGCACGTCACAGGCTTCGTGCCTATAATTTTTATAAGGATCCTTTTGGGATTGTAATTTTAAAAAGTGCAATTTTAAAAAGTGCGATTTTAAAATGTGATTTTTAAAAACGCAGCTAAGTATTTGACAAAATCGCATTTTAGCCTTTAAAATCGTAATTTAGCTTTTAAAATTCTGCATTTTCAAAAAAGCATATTCTTACTTGCGATTTAAAAATGCAGATTTTTTGTGTTTTCAAATCGCAATTTTTTTAAAACGTAGTTCCCAAATGATTCATTTTTTGTAATTTAGTTTAAAATCGCACTTATTGTCTATAAAATCACAATCTCAAACGCACCCTAAAAAATACTACAGGTTCATAATATTTTATCTAGGGGGTGGGCACGGCTGGATCAGGCCGAATATTAAAGATATCCAATATCCGATACTCGATCTTGAGTTCTCGAGTTTGAAAAATGAATACTCAATACCCGTAGTTACTAAACAGTAATCAACGGGTATAAGTTATTGAGGGGGCAGAGCGGAACGTATATTACCCGATTAAGATCTGATAACTCATATCTAAATCATATGATTTACCGGCAAAATAGATCATCAATTAGGCGTGGGCGTCGGCGTTGGTGTGGGCGTGACAGAGAATGAGAAAAGAAGACAAAGAAGGAGAAAATGAGAGACATGGAAGAAGGAAAGGAGAGAAGACGTAAGAGTGAGAGTAATTTGTCTGTGAGAAAGGAGAGAAGGAAGAAGGACGAAGAGAGATTGTCGCTTGTCGAGTGTCGTCTGAGAGAGAGAGTGAGACTAAGAGTTAGGGAAATAAAATTAGGGTTTTGTGAAAAATATGGTTTTATGCCATATGTTATTTACGCGGGTTGGATCGGGTAATACCTGCATTTTATAAATATAACCCGATTCGGACGGGTATCCAAAAATATCACTCGTACCTAAAAAAAACACACACACACACAAAAACCAAGTTGGGTGGGCCGAGGTGGGGGGTATTGCAGGGCGGTGCGGGTTTTGCCCATCCCTAATTTTATCAAGAGAACCTTATCTTGTGATGTGACACGTCAGTTAAAAAAAAAAAAAGTAGGCGTGGATTTGTCAAAATCAGTCCATATTTTGCTCCATACGATATAAAAAATAGGGAAAACTTCACTTAGGCCCTCCAAACTTCTACGAGTTTTGAAATACAACCTTAATATTTGATTTCTCTCACTTTGACCCCTTATACTTTCAAAATATCTCATTTAGCCTTCATCCGTTAAGAAATTCCGTTAAATCCTAACAGAGTAGTGTAAAATTACCAAAATACCCTTCTTTTTTAGATTTTTTTATAACATTTTTTTATAAAAAAAACATACAAGGGTATTTTGAAAATTTTAATAGGGTTTGACGGTGAAAACAGAAGAATGGGGGTTAAATGATACAAATTGAAAGTATAAGGAGCAAAAGTGAAAGAAATCAAATATCAAGGGGAGTATTTCAAAACACGTGAAAGTTTGAGGGGTCTTAGTGAAGTTTTCCCTAAAAAATAATTTAGAGGTTTTTGGGATAAGTCAAAAGAACAATTTAGTTCATAGAATCAAATTTCATCAAAACACTTAACGAATTTCATTAGTATGTCACATCAGCATAAATGAAATAATGACATGTGTCACTCTTAATAAAAATAAATAAATATATAATATTAAAAACTTAAAAATTTAATTTTTTTTAAAAAAAATAGTGGGTGGCCCAAAAGTGGCTAGGGGAAGCCGCGCCCCACCCCCGGCCACCTCTGGGGTGGCTCGCAAGCCGCCCTAAAGATGGGGGTGGCCATGTTTCCGCCGGCCACCTCTAGGGAAACTCGCATCGCGTGCGCGCAGGGTGGGGGGTTTGGGGGTGCCACCCCAAATATGGCTAGGGATCAAGGCCACCCCTGAGGTGGCCGGGGTAGTGCGCGGCCACCCCGAGCCACACTCCCTATCTATTTTTATTTTTATTTTTTATTTTTTTGACAAAAAAAATATAACTTTTTAAGTTTTTATTAAGAGTAACACGTGTCATTATTTCATTGGTGCTGACGTGGCACATTAACCAAATCTGTCAAGTGTTTTGATTGTATAGACTAAATTTTTTTTTGGCCTATTCTGAAGATCTTTGAATTATTTTTTATATCGCAAGAAATAATTTATAATTTAAGCCAACCATAAATTTTCTCCTTGAATATGATTTTTTTAAAAAGATTTTATAATGGTTTATTCTCTGTCTTTAGCCAGAGCTTTTGGAAATGAGAATTCTAAAATATTAACTTGTGAAAGGAGTATTCACAGTTAGGAGAATAAACAGGATAAAATATTGGATTCAAAGATTAAGAGGTAGAGAATTTAGTATAACAGTATCACAGTCCTAATTCTGCTACGGAATAATTTTATGGAAGAATCATTCTCATATCGTAAGTAAGTCAAAGGGAACTTTGTTGATTTTTAAATCAAATAAATTTTGGAGTGTAATTACAACTATTTAGTGGAATCAATTGTAATTAAATAACGATGAGGATTGTCGGTAACTATTTGAGCCAGATTTATTTTTTCCTCTGGGTTCCTCACTAAGCTATTGTAAATTAACCATGACAGGCTTTTATTTATTTTTTGGGCATGTTATTTTAATTTATTAAAACATTGGCTTATTTATTGAGCAGATTGTTTTAATTTATTAAAATATGAGCCAAGGAAAAACTGTGCAGAAATTGCTAGATAGGTAAGTGGGGAAGCTGGGCTTGGGATAAAACCCAAGCTCACTGCTAGTGTAAGTGACACACAGGGCCAGGGTTTTGTGTGAGTGCTAAGGTTTTATAATCCATGGCCCTTGGGCGTGTTTTGTGCGAGGCTAGGGTTTTATAAACCCTAGCCTCCAATCTTATTAGCAGCTTGTCCCACATGGATTATTTACATGTCTCTCTTAATTTTTCAAACATATAAATAGAGGTGCATGTGACTCTTGCAAAACACACAAACACAATTCTTTTAGCTTTTGCTAAGAATTGTAGTTTTTGTGAGTTAATACTCGAAGAACAAGTTTAAATTTTGAAGAGCCAGTTTGAACCCGCACTCTTGGTAATTTTTAGTCATTGGTAAGAAGATCTGAAAGTGTTTTTAGAGATGTTCTTGGTGTTCTTTGAGCAGTATGGATTCTTTGCTCATAAAGCCAAGGAGTGACCATAATCTTCAAGTAATTATATCCTTGTTCTTGTAAGTTTAATTATAAATAACAATGTTCTTCTTAAAGTTTGATCTTGGTTAGGGAATGATTTTGCTTTTTGTTGCGCTATATTGTTTTAATATAGTAGTATTCCAAACATACAGATGATGAAATGAGACTAAAGGGTCGTGAAAATACATTTAAACTTGAACCATGCACGCTCATAAGGATAAAGACGTCCAAAAAAATATATTGTTGTAACCACCCATCAAATGTTCGATCTACAAGTCAAACGTTTGTGGCTAGGGTTGCATAGATCGTTCGGTTGTCCTCACTGAACGTTCAGTGAAATCCAAATTCACAAAAGTAAAAAAAATATACATTTTTCCCAACTCCAAACATCAGAGGTTATAATTAGAGCACTCTTAACCTTAATTATTTATCAGGGTGTTATAGTTTTACTTATATAATTAGGGGTATATACCTTTGACCCCCCTATAGTTTAAAGTCTTTATTCAAAGCTACCTCAGTTTCAGTTTTTATCACAGGGGGTACCTTAATGTTGGATAAAGACGGAGATGGTACCTTCGTCTATTTGCCGTCTACTTAATTAATGAAGCTCTACATCACTGCCACTCTGGCCCTTTTAAAAGGCGACACCTGTCCCACGTGACACGTGAGTGTTTACTCTTAGTCATGTTAGATCACACGTATATACGGGATTCATTCCCAATTTCCTCAAAACGCATGAATCCTAGGCAGTTGGTTTTGAAGTTTCTCCCCAAATCAAACGAAGAAACTGAAGCATAATAAGTCGAAGTAGCTTCGTCGTTGGTTTATTATTCGAAAAAGTAAGAAATGACTTCAAGTCGCGTACGGGATTCCAAAGGGAAGGAAGATTACTTCGGCAACGATAAGGTCTGTTCTCATTTTCACCAGGTCATCTTTTAATTATTGGGTTTGGTTTGGGCAAGTTGAATGATAATTTTGGGTTTCATTCCTCCATTTTTGAAAAAAGAAAACGAGGTCAGGATATGGATCTTCGTCGGTGGACCATAGTGAGGTGTCATGGGTATGTTATTGTGATTTACCCGCACTGTTAATGACTTCCCAAACTAAGGAAAACTCGGGCAGAAGATTTTGGGGTTGTGCCGCCTATGATTCTAAAGTAAGTAGTTTGATTTCATGTACCTTGAATTATCTTTCTATGAAGCCTCCATCCATTTAGAACGAGTTGTTGGAATTTGAGGAACTAGTTACCAGATCTGAGTAAACTGGTATGATATACTCCAATATGCAGAGAAAAGAGTCATGCAGATTTTTCAAGTGGTTAGACAAACCAACTTGTGAAAGGGGTATGGAGGTCTTATCTAAGCTATTGAAGAATGTTAAAGAGTTGGAGAATGAAAATGACAGCTACTTGGCAAGGATTAAAGACTTGGAGAATGACAGCTGCATGGCAAGTGTCAGGCACCTGTAGAAGGGAGATGAAGTCCATTCGGAACTCATTAACTACCTAGAGAAGGAAAATGACATCTAGAGGGCTAAAGAGAAATTTTTTATGTATGCTTTGGTATTGTCATGGGTTTTAATGTTGTTGGTTGTTGTTGTTGCACTTACTAAATGATTGTTGTGTAATTGAGTATTTTAAATATGTAAGTAAGTTATGTATTCTAACTCTGTAATATAACCTATTGTTATGAGAAAGTATTGTACTTATTCTCTTGCATGATACAACATTTTTGTATATTGTTTACAAATGTGTACCTCAAATAACATTACCAACTTGGAGACAATAATATGTCACACTTATTCTCTTGTAGATGCTTACATTATGGATAACTTAGAAGGGGCAGTTATAATTACATGCTCCAATGACACTTAGGTCAAGTACTCTAATGTCATCATTGTAACCCTTACAAACAAATGATAACCAAAGTTACATGTCATTCTTATATAATTGTAACACTTGCAAAATACTGGTAACAAGAGGTACATGCCATTCACACATCATTGTAACACTTGCAAAATACTGGTAACAAGCTTACATGCCATTATCACATCATTGTAACACTTACAAAATACAATTAACAATAGTTACATCCATATATGTAAAAACATTGTAACCTTTACAAAATATTAACCAAAAAGTTAATGTGTCCAATACATTACATACCACAAAATTTATACTGACTACTAAGATAGTTTGTCAAATAAAGTACAAAATTTAAAGGTTAAGGCTTTCTCATATGCCTATTGAGTCCCCCTTGATTTACCTTTCTTTGGTCTTGTATTTTGCCCCCACTCCTTGTGATCCCCCAAATTGCAATATTTTGGTGAAATGAACATTGTACATTGTACATTGTT
>FXXK01000438.1:323281-372378 GCA_900184695.1 Betula pendula
TTTAATGTTTAAAAAGAGAATATTCTATTTGATTTAACGCGGTTGACTAACGGAAGGGGGCAAAAAGGTAACAAAATGGTAGTCTAAGGGGGCAATTTAGTCAGAGTATTAGTTTATAGGGGGCAAATTGAAAATGACTGGTAGTTCATGGGGGGAAAACGTAATTAACCCTTATATTTAAAACATTAAAATTTCATTAATAATCATGACACTCGAAGAATTGTGGGTAGATATTTGGGATCTAGAGGACAGCTTCTAAAAACATAATTCATTATTAGTTATTACTAATATATTGAACTATCCATAAATAAACTCCATAGAGCTTTACGATTATCTTATAGGAATACCATCGAGACTGTAGTACCCCGTGCTAAACTACGGTTAAAAATACCTTAACAAGGGTTAAGAATAAGGTGAAAATTAGGAGAAAAAAATGGTATGAGAAACACTAGGTGAAATCTGTCTAGAATTGTTCTATTGGTGGGTAGAGACCGATCAAACGATGTGCCAAGTAGGAAGTCAGCAAAACCTTACCATTCGGTCGATGGTAAATACCATTCAAATGGTTAGGTGAGGAGCCGTGTGGGTTGCAAAGAAAAGTTATCGTTCGGTTGATATAAAGTAACTGATCGAACAATATGATGCAAAGCCACATAGAACAATTTGAAAAATCCTAGCGGTCGGACGACACAAGCACCGATCTAACAGTGACAAACTACATGCGATTTAGATAAGTTTAAAAGTTGTAGAAGTAGGGGAGTGTTATTTAAGCAGATTTTCATAACCTTAGCAACCATTTGGTTGTCTAGAGCCACTAGCTAACAGAAAGTGAGAAGGAAAAGGAGAGCTTTTCTTAGAAGTTTTGGGAATCCAAGGCACTAAGAGGTAATCTTTCACCCTAGCTCAGCCATTGTGTTTAATTGCCTTTATGTTTTTGTAGGTTTTATAATGTATGAGTATGTGTGTTTGTTTTGAAAAAGGGTATAAGGATGGCAATGAGTAAAATTTTTTGTTAAAAAACCTAACTTTATGGTAGATAACGTTCTAATCAAACTAGATAGGACCAAAGTTGAGCCTTAGGCTTTGTAAGATGTAGATCTAGGCTGCCACTATTGGGAATAAACATGCAAATCAAAGAATTGTGCAGCGGAAAATAAATCTATTCTCTACTAAAGATCTACTTTATAAAGAACATGCGAACAACATAGTTATTAATAATTAAACTAGCAAGAACAGAAATATTACTTACTTGCTAACTAGGGTCATGCCTTGGCTATATGAGCAATAATAAATCCATTCTTTGATGAACACCTCAAGAACTCCTCTAGATCTTATTACCAATGACTAGAAATAACCAAAAGTGTGGGCTCTTTCTAGCTCTTCAAAATTTTAACTTAGGTCTACGAATATAAATTCAAAGAGTACTTACAATTCTTAGCAGAAGCTAAAAGAATTGTGTTGGATTCTATTTATATCATTGAGAAAATAAAATAAGCAATGTGGGACTACCGCCAAGGAGGTGGACGGCTAGGGTTAAAACCCTAGCTCCATCACCTTCTAGAAACCCTAGAAGGTGATGCACAAGGCCAGGGAAATAATCCTTGGCCTGTGCGTCTTTTAGCTGCAAGGTGGGCCTGAGTTTTATTCAAGCCCAGCTTACTTATTTATTTCCTGCACAGTTTTCTCTATATCCCATGTTTTTAATTAAATTAAAACAACTTGCTTAAATCATAAGCCCAATGTTTTAATAAAAAATAAAAACAATTTGCCCAATAAATAAAAAGGCATGTCCATGGTTAATTTACAATAGGTTAGTGATGAACCTAAAGAGAAAAATATTTCCAGCTCAGATAGTCTAACTATCCCAAGTCACTATTTAATTACAATTAATGCCACTACATAATTGTAACTGCACTCCATAAAATATTCTTGATTAAATCAACAAAGTTCTTTTTAACATTTATTACAAGTACGATTCCTCCATGAAGTCCTCCATAAATGAATTAGGACTGTGATACTGTCACACTATATTCTATACCTCTTAATCCTTGTGTACCGAATTTCTATTTTCTTATTATTCTCTCTCCTGTGAGTACCAACTCACTAGGTATATATTTTTTGGAGTTAACCATACCAAAATGCTTTGATCAAAGACTTAAGAATAATACTGAATAAAATCCTATTCAAGGGGAGACTTCTTGTTCTTCTTTCTACTAAAACGATTTGAATTCCCTATTGAGCAAAATCTTCTCACGATACTACATGCGATCACCCAATACAAGGATAATGTTAACCCACGTTTAAGGCATCAATCCATAATGTATCAAAGCGAAGACACTTTGACATCTTAGTTCGCTTTCTCTTAGGATTTAAAATTACAAGCATAAATAGTCTGAGAGTTATTGTCTTTTTCTAGGGACAGTATTTTTATGGAAAATACAACTCCCGGTCCGTTCAGTGTATACCACCTTATACATCTACACATTAACCCAAGGTATCCTCTTCGCCTGATTAAGATAAATCACACAATTGATGCATAACAGTCTTACTAATGAAATATCTCGTTTTATTATGACTGCAAACAAATAATTTCATAAAGGTTTATGGTCTTAGACCTTGTGTGACAAGAACCTTACTCACACCCATAGACCATATCCAATGCATTCTCTGGACCTTTCGTATAGTGACAATCACAAAAAATCATACAAAAGATTATATGCAATATGCTCAAATATATATTCAATAAATAATAATAATTTATTTATTATAAACCACAATGTCAACATGTTACAACTTGGGAGTTAGGACATAATCCTCAACAGCCATATGAAGTTTTTGGTGAAAAAAAATGGAAGAAATGAAAATTTGGGAGCTTTATGCTTATGTTGTAAAAAGACTTCGACTTTAGGCCTTCAAAAGTGTTAAACATAAAAAATTGTGAGTCTTTTGGAGTTTTAGAGACTCTGGAGGTCGTGTAGATAGTAAAATGCAATTTTTTAAAGGTAGGAAACGATAAATAGTGTACCGTTTTAACAGTGATCTAGATGTTAGAATGATATCGTTCAATCGATGGCCAAGTACCATTCTAACGATGTTGACCGATCGAACGTTGTTCAGGTACTGTCATGACAATCCCTACCAACTGAACCACACATAGGTACCGTTCTAACGGTATCATACAAAATACATACAAAGCCTTAGTGAACAGGTCTGCCAGATTTTCTGTGGAAGGAATCTTTGCCACAACTGTATCTCCCCGCATTACTATCTCTCCGATGAGATGCTATTTGCGCTCGATGTGTTCCCTTTCCTATGGTTTCTTGGCTTTTTGATTGTGCAACTGCTTCGCTGTTGTTGCAAAACAATGTGATAGGAGACTACTCTATCCTCATTACACCAAGGACTGTAAGGAACTTTTTGAGCCAAACTGCTTTCTTTGCTACCTCATCGGCCACAATATATTTAGCTTCCATAGTAGAGTTGGCAATGCATGACTGCTTGACACTTTTCCAACTAATGGATCCTCCTCCTAGAGTAAATACATACCCTGAGGTAGATTTTCGGGAATCACGATCTGACTGGAAATCAGAATCTGTGTAACCAGTAACTGTCAAATCCTCACTCTAGTAGGCAAGCACATAATCTCTTGTTCTCCTAAGATACTTAAGTATGTGCTTTACCGCTATCCAATGCTGTGGTCCAGGATTTGACTGATATCGGCTGACCATGCCAACTGTGAAACATATGTGAAGTCTAGTACATAGCATGGCATACATGAAGCTTCCCACTGCCGAAGCATAAGGAACATCCTTCATCTGCTCTTCTACCTGAGCTGTTTGAGGACATTGCTCCTTGGTAAGAGCGACTCCATGCCTAAAAGATAACAACCCTTTCTTAGAATCAGCCATACTAAACCTAGCTACGACCTTATCTATGTAAGTAGATTGGGATAAGCCTATCATCCTATTCTTGTGATTTCGCAAAAGCTTGATCCCAAGGATCTAGCTTGCTTCTCCCAAGTCTTTCATATCAAACTGATTAGACAACCAGATTTTTACTGCTAATAATGTTCCTACATTGTTTCCTTAGGATATCATCAACATATAGCACTAAGAATGTTACTACCCTATCCTGACACTTTTTGTACACACATGGCTCATCAAGGTTTTGTTCAAAACCATATTGGTTGATTGTTTCATCAAACCTGATGTTCCATGACCTGGATGCCTGTTTGAGTCCATATATGGACCTTTGCAACTTACAAACCATATACTACGGTTTTCTGCTATAAAGCCGTCTAGCTACATCATATAGATGTCTTCGTCAAGCTGTCCATTCAAGAAGGCTGCCTTGACATCCATTTGTCAAATCTCATAATCAAGATAAGCAACAATGGCTAAAAGTATTCGAATGGACTTAAGCATGGCAACTGGTGAAAAGGTTTCCTCATAGTCGATTCCTTCTTTTTGAGTAAAACCTTTTGCTTTGAAGGTTTCAACCTTCCTATCCACTCATCTCTTTCTCTTGTAAATCCATTTACAACCTATATGCTTAATACCGTTAGGTGCTTTTACAAGGTCCAGACTTTGTTGGAATACATGGATTCCAACTCACTTTTCATAGCTTTGACTCATTGGTCTGCATCCACATCGTTAACTGCTTCATTGTAAGTCTTAGGATCTAATTCATGTCTATCAGGTTCATCCTCATGGGCTTCCCTAAGAACATGTATCTATCAGGAGTCCTAATAATCCTCCCACTACGATGAGGCATGATGCCACTTAGTGTCATATCTGTAGCAACCTGTGGTGTATTTGATACAACCACTTCATCTTCAGGAATATTTGAAGATGTCCTAGTTCTTGCTTTTAACATTTCTTCTAAAACCTCCGTACTCTTACATTCAAAATTGCTTATATAGTCTTCCTCAAGAAATCTAGCATTTGTGGCTACAAATTCTTTCTTGTCCTCAGGACTATAAAACAAATAACCCTTCATTCCTCTTAGATATCCAACTAGCAAGCAGAGTTCCGTTTTCTACTCCTAAAGCACATGAGCCGGGCAACCCCATATGTGAATGTAGTTGACTGTGGGCTTTCACCCTGTCCACAATTCGATGGGGTACTTTGGAAACAAATTTAGATGGAACCAAATTCAGAATGTATGCTGCCGTCTGTAAGGAATATCCCTAAAAGGACGTTGGCAGAGTAGAATAGCTCATCGTAGCCCTTACCATTTCTAATAGAGTCCTAATCCTTCTTTCTGACACACCATTTTGCTGGGGGTACCCAGTGCAGTCAACTAGGATATTATCCCGGACTTTGACAAGTGACCCTTGAATTCTCTGAGGAAATATTACCCAATTGCTTTTTTGCTTCGGCCCAAAACTCTTTGAATTTCTCAAAGGCTTCAAACTTTCGACGTATAAGGTAAACATACCCATACCTTAAGTAATCATCAGTAAACGTGATCAAATACTCATATCCTCCTCTAGCCTAGATACTCATTGGATCACATACATCAGTATGTACTAATTCTAACAAACCTTTGGCCCTATACCCTTTTGCAGAAAAGGGCCTCTTGGTCATCTTACTTTCCAAATAGGATTCGCAGACTAGGTAATGGCTAAAATCCAATGGGCCTAAAAACCCATCATTAACCAGTCTTTGAATTCTCTTGGTGTTAATGTGACCAAGGCGTAGATGCCAAAGGAATGCTTCATTAGTAGAAAGAAACTTTCTCTTTAATGATAAACTATTACGAGCAGGTTCTAAAAAAAAATTATTGACAGATTTTAAATTAGGAGTAATAATATACAGACCATCTATAATTGCACTAGAACATATAAATAAATTATCATTCTTGACCCAAAAAAGTGACAGAAATTAAATTTCTTCGAATGTTAGGTACATGTAAACAGTCTGTCAATATCAAAATTCTTGAATTAAAATAAAGTCTCTTAATTCTCATGGAGTGAACTGGAACTCTGGTCCCATCTCCCAGGGTTAGGTACATTTCTCCTTCACTCAATTTTCTGGTTACTTGGAACCCTTGCAATGAATTGCAGACATGATTAGTTGACCCTGAATCCATATACCAGGAACCTGTGGGATTCGCAACTAAACACGTTTTAACTAAAAAGGAAAATCTGTTACCTTCTGCTTTAGAAGCGTGATACTTGGTGTAGTTCTTTTTCCAATGCCCTAGCTTGTCATAGTAGAAGCAGTTCTTCTTCCACTGGTTAGCATTTGTCCATTTTCCAGCTTGGTTAAACCTCTTGGGAACTGCATTGCCAACCTGTTTAAACTGCTTATTTTTTCTCATGCATTTTGGCTTGGCGTTGGAAGCATGAGCAATAAAAGCTGAGGATTTATTCTTTAAGATGCTTTCCGCTGCTATTAACTCATTCATCAATTCAGCTAATGTATAGTCCTTTTTGCTCATGGACACATTAAGCCTGAACTGTATAGTCCTTTTTGATTGAAAGAGGAAGTCATGGACTGTAGAATCATATTTACCTGAGACTAACCGTCTATCTTAGCACCTAGAACCTCCAGTGTGTTAAGCATTGCTATCATAGATAGGCAATGCTCCCTTACTGGTGTTCCCTCAGCCATCTTTGTACTAAAAAAAGATCTTATCATATCTGCCTTTGCGGCACGACTCTGCTCACCAAACATCTCTTTCAGGATTCCCATCATAGCCGAGGCATGATCTACCTCGTGAAGCTAATTTTGTATTACATTAGCCACAGAGGCTAGAATGTAACACTTGGCCATCTCATCAGACTTCCTCCAGCGATAAAATTGTTGTTGGTCATCCTCAGAGGCGTCCTCAGCTGGAACATCTGGACATGTCTCTGCAAGCATGTACTTGTGCCCTTCTGCAGTCAACACTATATCCATATTTCTTTTCGAGACCACATAGTTGAGACTAATCAACTTGTTTTGATTCAAGATAGTGGAGAAAGGGCTAAATGAAGACATATTGTGTTCTGAAATATAATGAACATATATCAAGCATATATAAATATTCAGCACAAATAAAACATCTAAACCCAAGAAAACATATAATATTTGAAAAGCGACGACAACCTAGTCCCATAAATTAAAAACACCCTCCGCATAGATGCTGATAAGCCTTGAATGGTATGCATTCAAGCCCCTTTATTCGCATTTATTACCCTTATTTTGTGTTGTAATATAATATTTTGTCGTGTTTTTGTGTTTGTTAGTGTTTTCAGGTCTTACGGTGAATATGCACTCTACATCATGGATTTCCTCAAAATATATGCTGATGGACTCAAATGGCTCGAGCTACTTCATCCTTTGGCTCGAGCTAAGAAGACCCTTAAATGGCTCAAGCGACTTCATCACTTGGCTCAAGTAAGATAGACTTAACTTGGCTCGAGCGAACTCATCATTTAGCTCGAGCGAAGAAGCACCTAAATGGCTCAAGCGAACTCATCATTTAGCTCAAGCCGAAGAAGCACCTAAATGGCTCAAGCGAACTCATCATTTAGCTCGAGCGAAGAAGCACCTAAATGGCTCAAGCGAACTCATCATTTAGCTCAAGCGAACTCGGTCGCATCAGAATCCGATTTGAGATCTACACTTGATTTGGGGAGAGAAAGGTTCCTAAAGATTGGGTCAAGTGCGGATTCACCTCTGAGATCCCTCAAAGAGTGGTTTTGACTCCATATCCATGCAATGAGGAATTGGAATGACTCAATCCCTTAGTTTAAGAGATTGGATTGTAAATTTTTAGGGATTGAAGGAGGATTCAAATAAGAGCTGGATCTCTCATCCAAAAGAGGTCAATTCTTCTGAGTACCAAGCATGATTTAGGGTTCTTGATTCTAGAAAATTTTGTCCAATAGCTCACAGTACTCGAGGAATGGATTTCTCTTTATTAATAGAGAATTTCATATCCTTCATGAGTAGCTAATTTCTTATTCATAGGAATTGATGTAGCCCTTTTCAAGTCCATGGTTTGATTGTATTTAATTTTGGAATTTTCAATATGTGAATGATGATTGCATAGCTTAGAGTTTTACAAAATCTTTGTAATCAATTTAATGTTCATACTTGTTCTTGATAAAAACTCCATCTTGTCTATAAGAAGTTTATTTGTCTTAAATAAAATCGACATTTCTATTTTCTGTGATTATAGGAATGATAGTTATGCAATGATACTTTTTGACATAAAATTAAGTGAGTAGATAGGCCATGCCTAGGGAAGATGATCCGTACTACATCTTAGATTAGTGTAATGTAGGTAGACGGATCATGCCAACCGAAGATGAGTTATACTCATTTCTTGATAATGTGTATGCTCATTAGAAGGTTTTCTAGGCCATACCTAGGGAAGACGGATTGTACCACAACTAGTGTTTAGGTGGACGATCTGTGCCAACCGAAGATGAGTTATCATCACCTTCTAACTAAAGTATTTTCTTGTCTATGTTGTCATATGGTTGACGCCCATTATGCGCATCATATCACACACATAGTGAGAATCCCATATGAATACAATCTGCCATTAGTACGAGGTTTGTGGTGAAGTCATATTCCTATGTTTCTCTCATTCTTATTTAATTATTTGTTTATGCTTATTTTCATTTCCGAAACAAAAAACCAAATATCTTTTCTGAGTTAGATTAGAGGAGGTTTTAAATAGTTGATAAACATCCGATCAAAGAAACAGTCCTTGAGGTTCGATACCCTCTATATAGTCCTATCCTATAAGGATTCGTTCTATTGTAAGTGGTATAAATTTATTATTGATCCGTAAAATTCATATCAATTTTTGATGCCGTTGCCAGGGACTGTTTAACGGTAGTTTATTAAGTATTTGAGATTGAATCTACTTTAATTCCGTACATAGTCTATTTATAGATCATTTTGTGCATAATCTGACTTTGTGTTTCAGTTCTGTCTGTTTCAGGTTCTGCAGACTTAGCTCGAGCTAAACATCTATTTGGCTCCTTTGTACACATTGTTACTATTAGCTAGTAGCGTATGCATAGTCGTCAGTCTTTATCATTACCACTTTTGAATTGCGACCTAGACTTAGAACGCACTCTTAGACATAGTAGAACCGAAATGAACTCGAATATAAGAGAACGAACCGAACCTATGGCTGAAGAGGTAGAAAGAACCGTTCTGTTGAGAGATCACTATGTTCCCTCAACTTACACTTTACCTTCATGCCTTCAGCTGCCGAACGTCACGGCAGCTCATTATGAACTCAAGTTCAGCATCATTCAAATGCTCCCATCATTTTACGGACTTAGTAATGAAGACCCATATAAGCACCTCGACGAATTCTTGGAAATCTGTACTACCTTAAGTTGCAGAACTTTTCCGAGGATGCTTTAAAAATGCGTCTTTTTCCATTCTCCCTCAAGGATAAGGCCAAGTATTGGTTAAACTCCTTGAAACCAAACTCCATTATTTCTTGGGCGCAAATCTAGCAAGCGTTCCTTAAGAAGTACTTCCCCATGGGAAAAACTATTCAAATTCGGAAAGCCATCACTGGTTTTCCACAATCTGGGGGAGAACCTTTCTTTGAAACATGAAAAATGATGAAGGACCTTTTGCGAAAGTGTCCACATCATGCTGTCCCAAAATGGCAGCTGGTTCAATGTTTCTATGATGGCTTGACTAAGACACATAGACAAATGGTTGATGCATCATATGGAGGCACTTTCATGATGAAAAGTGAGAATGATGCATGGACCTTTTTTGAAAATCTAGGTGAAAACTCTTTACATCATGCATCATCTAATCGTCGAGCATTTGCTCCAAAAGCTCAAAGGACCGAAGGTCTTTTTGAATTGAGCAGTCCTTTAGATGTAACCATCAAGGTGGATGCATTATCAAGGAAATTAGACCGCTCATGACAGCTGGTTTTGCTCCAATTACTTCTCACACATCTGCTCCACATGAGTCATGCTCATTTTGCTCGAGCCCGATGCACAATGCAAGAGATTGTCCTACAGTTGGACAATTTTCTGAAATGACGAACGAGTAAGTGAATGCGGCCTTCTCCAGACCAGAGAATGATCAATACTCCAATTCTTACAACCCTGGATGGAGAGATAATTCTAACTCCTTGGGGAGAGTCCAAGGTGTTGGAAATTCTGCTCCACAATCTTATGGAATGCACAATCAGCCTTATCATCATTCCCACAATTTTTCATCCAATTACCGACCTCCCCAACACCAGTACCAGTCAGCTCCACCTCCTCCTAGGAACTCTGCCTTTGAGGATAAGGTGATGTTTGCTCTAAGCAACCTTGAGGCAAACACTCAGTTGCTTAACTCTCACTCACAATCAATTGCGAAGCTAGAAGCCTAAGTTGGGTAGATAGCCAATACACTTAATCAAAGAAGATAGGGTAAACTTCCAAGTCAACCAATGGCCAACCCCAAGGGACAGTTTGCATACACTAATGGTGCAACATGCAGCACTATTCATGAGCAAGCCCAGGCCGTCACCACTCTACGGAGTGGGAGGACAATTGACAATAAGGTTAGCGAGGAGAATACGGTAAAAAATGAGCTCCTCACAAATCCAAACCTATCAAAAGGCCTAGGAGCGAGCATTAGAGTCCCAGACTCAGTCACCCCCACTCTTGAGACAGCTAATGAGCCTAAAGCCCCATTTCCTGAACGTATCAAAGAGTCTTCACAGTTGGGTAAACATGGAGATAAGATCCAAGACATGATGGAGGTCTTCAAACAAGTGAAAATTAATATCCCTCTCTTGGATGCTGTTAGACAAATCCCCTCATATGCAAAATTTCTTAAGGACTTGTGCACTCAGAAGCGCAAGATCAAGAGCCATGTCTCTAACAAAGTCATTCTCACGGAGCAGGTAAGCTCCATTCTCCAACATAACATTCCTCTAAAATACAAAGATCCTGGTGCCCCCACAATTTCATATATCATCGGAGCACATAAGATTGAGAAAGCCCTATTAGACTTAGGAGCAAGTGTCAACTTGTTACCTTACTCTGTGTATTTACAGTTGGGCTTAAGAGAATTAAAACTCACGTCGGTTGCCTTGCAACTCGCTGATCGATCTATCAGGCGACCACGTGGCATTGTGGAGGATGTTATCATAAATGTGGACAAGTTCTACTTTTCAGTGGACTTATTAGTTCTACATACAGAACTTGTCCCCAATCCCAAAAAATCCATTCATGTTATCCTCTGACGTTCTTTCTTAGCTACGGCTAACGCATGCATTAATTGTAGGATGAGGGTAATGAACATTACATTTAAGAATATGAATGCAAGGCTTAATGTGTTCAAGGCCATTCGGCAACCACATGAGGATGATGAGTGCTTTCCTCTAGACATGATTGATGAAATCGTAGAGGACTCACTTCCTTGCATCTTAGCTAAGGACCCTTTAGAGGCATTTCTAACTCATAGTTGGTGTGATGCTTTAGAGGGTCCTGAGTATGCCGAATACCCTGGTGGTAGCACTTGATGGTATCTTTTGTATTTGTATCTGTAAATACTCAAAAAAAAAAAAAAACCCTATCTTTGTTTTTAAATTTGCAGTGTTTATCTTTTGTTTGTAGTTTTGTTTTCTCAGGACAAGTGTTCTTTCCTTAAAGTTTAAGGATATGCTACATGCCAATCCGAGTCCTGCTCAGGTTTTTCCTTTCCTCGGTTTTGTATCTCTCTTTACACATTGAGGATAATGTGTGATTTAAGTTTGGGAGTAAGGGAAAAACTTTTTGAAACATTATCACGTTATTCCTGAGAATTGTGTTGAACTTTAATGGTGATTTACATTTCATTAGCTAGTTTAAAATTGTGAACACATGATCATATGGCTAGGAATCTAGAGTCTCAATTCTTATCTTTGACTTATGAGGTATCATTGGTGTTAATTTGAATTGTCACGAGCACATTAGCACATAATTTGTAAGGTATGACATGCGGAACCATTTGTGTGTGTTTTCAATGTTTTAAGAGGAATTGAGTGATTTGTTGGATGAACAACCTTGACAAGGTATTTGATATATATATATATATATATATAAAAAAATATTATAATTGGATTGTAGCTAGTTTGGCTTCGTAGCATTTTTTTTACTGGAATTAGTAAGCCTTTAGGGATGTTTTACATTTAATGCCCTAAAGCCATCTAGTTTGAGAGTCATTAGCCTAACACTCGATACATTGGTCAATTAAGGATCTTAAAGGAGCTAAGCATTGGACAGCTGCACACAAAAGGAAAAATATTATCTGGCTAGTTAGTTTCGTAGCCTTGTTGACTCGAGTTATTAAGCCTAAAGGGTTTTTACACTTAGTACCCTAAAACCATCTGGTTTGGGAGTCATTGGCTTAATGCTTGATACATGGGTCAATTAGAAAGCTTAAGGAAGCTAACATTGCATAGCCTATTTAAAAATAAGAGAAAAAGAAAGGAAAACTTTTGCCTATGTCTTGGTTGTCTTATCCGATGGAAATCTTAATGAATTTTGAAGCATTAAAATCATTCACGTTGGAATTAATTGGAAGCCTCATACTTATGTGTTAGTTCACTTTACACAAAGTTGAACTTGTGATGCCTCCGTCAGTCATTGGTAAGTAAGTGGACTTTGAAAATCCTAAGAAATGTGGAGATGGTGTTTATCTTTTTAAGCTTGCTCATGAATGATAACCATTGTTTTTTGTGACACTCATTTCTGTTGAAAAACATAATTTTGCAAGATGTTTGTGGGTAACATTTCTATTAAACCCTCACGAGACTTCACTCGTCTACTAGGGATGCCTAGGGGTTTAAAAGGCTTGTTGCAAACGCCAAATGCAACCGTGTTTCCTACGACAGAGGAGGTAGAATAGTTGTTTTTAATTTTGTTCATTTTATTTTTCGTTTTTGTTTTGCTAAGGGACTAGCAAAATGAAGACATATTGTGTTCTAAAATATAATGAACATATATCAAGCATATATAAATACTCAGCACAAATAAAACATGTAAACCCAAGAAAACATATAATATTTGAAAAGCAACGACAACCTAGTCCCATAAATTAAAAACACCCTCCGCATGGACGCAAGGCTCAAGGCCAAGACGATGTCTTTTTAATCACCCTTACTAGGCGAGATTTATCTCTTTATTAATGCCAGTAAGTAAACAATAAATACCATTATTATTACTACCATGTCATTAATAAATTGTCATTTTTACTTCAGTCTCCAATCACATTGTAATGCCCCAAAGATTTATCAAGTTTTAGGGTTTATTTTTTAGCTTTGGATGCCATGGAACGTTTGAAGGATTCTATGGAACGTTCGGTATGTTCAGAGAATGTAGGATCAAATGTTCGATATATGTCTCGATGCACTGATCACGTGAAAAATTTTGATCAATGTGCATGTCAGACAGTATCGAACGTTCGATGCTTTTATGGAAGGTTCGATGTGCTTTTATTAGACGTTTGATGCTTTTATGGAACATTCGATGTGCTTTTATCAAACGTTCGATACTTTTATCATACGTTCGGTGGAAACCCTAGGATCGTTGGGTAATAGTGCATCAAATGCTCGATGTTGTACATAGAACGTTCGATACACCAAAAAATCCATCAGTCCTTAATCGCACGTTCTAGCTCTATAAATACATTCCCTACCCCCCTTCTGCACTGTTCACTCACGTTTTTGGAAGATCAGAGACTTGTGTGTGTGTGAGGGAGAGTATTTGAAGGAAATGAATGTGTTTTGGCTTGAAGAGGTATCCATCCTTACTTAGTTCGTTTTCTTATTGTTATTTGCTTATTATTATCTTGTTTCGTTGTTGTTATGTCTTAGTTTTTATGTTATTTTGATTAATCATTTTGGAGTTTGAGTTGGTTTATGTAGGTTTTGGATGTTTTGAGGTGGTTTAGGAGTTTGATACCTCAAATCCTGTTTTTGGAGTTTGAGACCCTTTATTTTCTATGGTTAGACGTTTAAGAGACCTTAGGAGAAGTTAGAAACCAAAAGGGACCGAGATGTGGCCTATAATGAGTTTTTGGACCTCATCAAACGTTCGATGTTCCTCATCAAATGTTCGATGTGCGAGTGTGGAACGTTCTATGCTCGAATAGAAAGTCTTTTTGAGTTATTAGAAGCCTATGACTTGTTTAACTCAAAGCATAAGACTAATGGTAAGATTATTTCTCAGATTCGGAAGTTGGAGACCTGGTGGAAGAGTATTTAACAGAACCATACGACGCAAGTAAGTAAAAACTCACATGGATACTTATTATTGTTTTACTTTTATCAAAAACATGATTATTTTGATGTACAAAACCTGCATGTTTACAACTCTCATGAAATGCCTATTTATTCTCAACTGTGAACTTCATTTTTGTGAAAACGGTTGTGATTAACAAAGATAATGAAATAATGAAAGACACAAAGATTAATGTGCATCGTATGACATAGTTGCACCATCTAGTAACGGAATAATGGCCATGGACTTACTATTATTACAGGTTGATTATATGATAAAATAATGTTATTTTATAAAGCGAGTCTTGGATCCAATGGTTTTGTTTGTGACAGCGCACCATTCATTGAGTGAGTCACCAGTTACGGCTTAACTGGTAGGCTAGGCCGGACTCAGTAGGACTGGTATGTTCGTGCAATGTCCGGAGTACCGAAATTGTACCAGATGTCCTTTTGGATGCGCTAACCCTATTAAGAGGGGGGTAATGTCTCATATAGACCATATTGCCATATTTTTAACATATCACATGTTTCTGCTTACATAATGTATTATAAATATATTGCATTATGACATGTTTTATACTATAAATTAAGAATAACAATGCTTGTATTGATCAACTGAGTTCATAAATAATAATGTGTATAACATGTACATTATTACATGTTTTTTGATACCTTTTTTTTTTGGAACTATTTTTTTTAAGTTATGTTTTTGATACCTTAATTTCTAATTCTTAAGTTATGTTTTTTTAATTTTTTAGTTTTAATTTTTTTAATTTTAAGGGTATTTTATGTAAATTTTGTTTATAAATTGAGATATTTGCGTCATTTCAATTTTTTTTAACAAGGTTGACTAACAAAATGAGAGTAAAGATAAGAAAATGGTAGTTTCAAGTAATCGGGTGATGAGAATGTCAGTTCAAGAGGTCAAAGTGATTAAGGATAGTAGTTCATAGGGAAAAAAAAAAAGATAACTACCCCAAATTTATTTAAGAGTATAGAGACATTTCACTTCTTATACGTTTGAATTTTAAAAAAAATCCTAACGGTGAAGGTGATTGAAAGGGGCTAATACATCGAATACCTATTGTTGAAAAATAAGTTGTCACTGAAAGCCCATAAAGTTGTGCCCAAAGCTCAACCAAAAAATCAAACTTGCAATAAACATGCATCTTGCATATACTATGCAAGGTTCTCAAACAAGAAAAAAAACAAAACACAAGCTACAGCACATGTAATTTTGGCTCTTTTTTGAACTTCCAGCACTTTGTTCCCGCTCCACTACAAATTAATGTCCCAGAAATCTTTAATTTCACTTTATTATAAAAAAAAAAACAAAAAAGTTCATCGAATATGCAATTTAAAATTTAAATCCTTATAATTTTCCCAAAAGAATCCCCAGTAATTTAGCTCATCGACCATTGAACCACAAAATTTGAGATTTCGTTGTAGGCAAAATTTTTGGTGAACAAAATCTGATAACCAAAACAAAATCGTGTTTAGTGAACAAATTTTGGTTTGGCAAAAATATAATAATAAAAAAGAATAAAACAATACTTAAAAGAAGTAGAGAAGAGTATAGAAAATAAGATTGAATTTGTATTAAAAAATGAATAGGGTAAAACAGAGAGGAGTTTTTTTTTATTAGGTATTTCACATCTTACTGCTGGAAATGCTCTAGGAAGAGAATCAAGTATGTACCAAACGATTCAAGTCCCATCATCATTCTACTAAAAAATTATTCAATGGGACACATACTTATGATAGAACGAGTCATATAACATAGATGAAATTTGCATTAACAAAGGGGCTCCGGGTATTAAAAGCATATAATAGCAATTAGTTTATAACTCCGACAGAAACAACACAATGACAAAACTTTTGAGCCGTCTCAGGAAGAAACCTGAAGCACCTCGACACAAAAGACAGCAAAACAAACACAAATAACTTGAAATTTAAGAGACTATGCCACAGTGATGCCACCGCCTATCAAGTACCCAATTCTGAGACCGGGTACCCAACAACGAAGGTATAAAACTATGACATGTAAAATAAAGCAAACATGCCAGAGCCGTACCGACAATTACCAAGCTTTTATCATAAATATGATCTGCAGAAATCTTAACATCAACCTGCACGGTTCACTTTCCCTTCTTAGCTGCAGACTTGGTGACCTTGGCGCCACTTGGATCCTTCTTCTCTACAGCCTTGATGACTCCAACAGCCACAGTCTGCCGCATGTCCCTCACGACAAAACGACCAAGTGGAGATACTCAGCGAAAGTCTCCACCACCATAGGCTTGGTTGGAATCATCTTCACGATCCCTGCATCACCATTCTTCAAAAACTTGGGCTCCTTCTCAATCTCCTTACCAGATCGCCTGTCAATCTTGGTCACGAGCTCGGCAACTTCACGGCAATGTGGCAGGTGTGGCAGTCAAGCACTGGAGCATAACCATTACCAATCTGACCAGGATGGTTCATGATGATGACCTGGGCGGTGAAGTTAGCAGCTTCCCTGGCAGGATCATCCTTGGAGTTGGAAGCAACAAAACCACGCTTCAGATCCTTGACAGCAACATTCTTCACGTTGAAGCCAACGTTGTCACCAGGAAGGGCCTCCTGGAGAGCTTCATGGTGCATCTCAACGGACTTGACTTCAGTTGTCAGTCCAGTAGGCCCAAAGGTCACAACCATACCAGGCTTGATGACACCAGTCTCAACACGTCCAACAGGGACGGTTCCAATACCACCAATCTTGTAGACATCCTGGAGAGGAAGACGGAGGGGCTTGTCTGAGGGCCTCTTGGGCTCCGAGATCAAGTCAAGAGCCTCAAGGAGGGTGGGGCCCTTGTACCAGTCCAGGTTGGTTGACCTCTCGATCATGTTGTCACCCTCAAAACCAGAGATGGGGACAAAGGGGATTTTTTCAGGGTTGTACCCAACTTTCTTCAGATAGGATGAGACTTCCTTAACGATTTCGTCATACCTGCCTTTGAGTATTTGGGGTTGTAGCATCCATCTACAAACAAAAGTCAACAAAAGCAACATAAGTACAAGGCACATTTGGGCACTTGCAACCATTAGTGACCGTAAGTATTCATTGCAATATATAAATCCTAGAGCTAACCTTGTTGCAGCAGCAAATCATCTGCCTCACACCAAGGGTAAAAGCAAGTAAGGCATGCTCACGGGTCTGACCATCCTTGGAAATACCAGCTTCAAAACCACCAGTGGTGGAGTCAATAATGAGGATAGCACAGTCAGCCTGTGAGGTACCAGTGATCATGTTCTTGATAAAGTCCCGATGTCCAGGAGCATCAATGACAGTGCAGTAGTACTTGGTAGTCTCAAACTTCCACAAGGCAATGTCAATGGTAATACCACGTTCACGTTCAGCCTTGAGCTTGTCCAACACCCAGGCATACTTGAATGACCTCTTGTTCATCTCAGCAGCCTCCTTCTCAAACCTCTCAATAACACGCTTGTCAATACCTCCAAGCTTATAGATCAAGTGCCCGGTGGTTGTCGACTTTCCAGAGTCGACGTGGCCAATGACCACAATGTTGATGTGAAACTTCTCCTTACCCATGTTAGAATGCTAGAACGATGCTGTTACAAAAAGCCATATAAGCATCAAAGGAGACAACCACAGGCATAACAATTATACGCAGGTATAAGCACCAAGCAATTAGATAATCAATTAAGAACTTATGGTCAATTACAAGTTGCAGGAGGAAGAATGCGTTCCAGTAAGAACTTCAAATTCAAGTGCATATGTCAAGCATCAAATGGGTTCTATTCAAAACTTAAAACTGAGAAAAAAATGAAAATGGAACAAGTTAAAGATTCCAATGACAAATTGACAATTTCAACAATACCCAGTACAAATATTTCGTACACGAAAAAACCCTTCCAATCTCAAAGTAAACAGTACATATACCTATCCAACCTCAAAGTATACAGCTCCAGACAAATGTGATTTTGAAAGAAAATTTTACAGACTCATCCAAAACCCATTATAATACATAACTCATTAATAGGTTTCTTGGACCACCGCACACAATAGATCAAGATAAGAAACAGACAAAAGAGATCAACATTCTTTTATGAAGAAAAAACGTCAACATTTTCCCGGCTTAAACTTCACAAATAAGCCCAAGGATAGACATCTAAACCCGATCAGAAACGAAAACAACCCATCAGGTTATCATTCAACAGAAGTAAAAAAGATGCAGTCCGAGGGTTGTGAACGAGCCACAAAAAATATCAAGCGGAAAAAGATTAATAAACTCATCCAAGTTGGTAGATTAGATCCAATTTCAAACCCAAAGGAAAACATACCCAAAAACCCTCAGTGACAATCTTTAACACTTTATGGTTCAATGAATAGGAACCAACTAATTTAGATCCACCAAGTAAGAATACCGAAATCGATACCACAAATCTAATACATCTACTAACAATAACTTCTTCCGAAAAGTTTTGGAACCCAAGTAAAGTCTCTGTAGGCTATCACATATTTTCCTTTCTCAGCTGAGTTGAAATCTACACAACCGAATTTCATATTTCGATCTGATACGAGATTAATAAACCAGAAACTAAATAAACTAGAAACGAATCAGATTAGAAGCAAAACAAAGAAACCAAACAACTAAAAAAAAAAACATAATTACAAATCAAACAAGAATACAACACATGCAAATATATCTTCAGCAGTTAAAACCACAATCAGAGCATCTCAGAATCAACCAACAAAAACATAGTCTTTAACAACAGCAAACGATGAAGAATCCAAGCGTTCAAAGCGGGCAGATCGCTCACCTCGTACAAGTGACCTTCGCTGAAACCCTAGCCGCAACAACGAGCAAAGTTAAAAGAGCCGAGCGATAGCAAAGAGAGAATTCTAGGGTTTGAGAAGGCTTTGCGTGGTATTTATAGGCGATAGGCACGTGACAGCTATTGCTTCGTGTAGGTTATTTTCATATAACGAAATGACTTAACTATCCTTATTATTTACTTAAGGCTGGTTTGAATTTCCGATTTTATTTTATTCTTTCTTGATTATATGGATACCGAAAAAAAAAAATTAAAATTATTTGAGTAAGTGAATATATTTAAAATATATATATAATTAAAAATAAATAAATAATTATATTTTAATTCTTAAAATTTAAAAAAAAAAATTGTTAGGTGGTTTAAACCAAGCCACCCTCGAATCAGAAGGAGGTCGCTCAGTCACCCCCAAAAATTACTTGGGGTGGCTCAGCTACCCCTTAGGAGGTAGATTGGTTATCCCCAAAACGTTTGACCACCTTCAACCGTTATTTGGAGGTAGCTTGATTACTCTTGAAAATTATTTGGAATAATCGAGCCACCCCAAAAAACTTGTAAGGGTGACTGACCACCTCTTCATATATATATAATTTTTTTAATTAATTTTTTTTAATTGGATTGAATAAATTTAAATTATAAAAAATAATTAATTTTTGAAAAGAATTGAATTAGATAAAAAATAATTTATTACTCTAACATGCCCTTAATTCACCAAACCATCTAAGGTTAGGTTGCAGTGGCTGAGATAGAAAAGCAAATATGAAAAAGTTTGGGTCAGAAATAAGAGATGTGATTTTTGGAAACTCAATTAGTGCGGTCCTGATAAGGTTATGGTGTTACCAGAACCAGCATAGAATATTCCTGTTCCTAGAAAAGAAAGATGCTTTGCATAATTGCATCAAGTGACAACTAGCATCACCTCACCATACACAAAAGAATAATAATAATTCATGGTTAAATAAATGTTTCCAATCTAAAGTGAATCACCGGCACGCCCACAAGTTAAATCTATCAATCATAAAAGAATCGAATCTAAATAACCCCATTAACATGTTTCAAATTTTAAATTTAAATATAATTTGAAGAAAAAAAAATCATATTTAAGTTGAATTGTTAAGGATCTTGTCTCAATGATTAAACTAGCTGACTTGTTTTGTTTTGGAAATGATCTCGAACTATTCCAGATATTACCAACTTTTATAGAGTTGGGTTTTGAAAGGATCACAAATCATATTGGATTAAATAATAAATTATACAATTAGAGCTCTACACGAAGTTGAGAATAAGATTCTTTATATTTTAAGTAAAATGGATAAGAATTATTTTGTAATTTAGATTTTATTTTATTGAATCTTAATGTATATATAATATTACATTATTTAAAAACTTTAAATGAAATAAAAATTATATTTATCATATAGCAATGTATTTATTATTAAATCTGTAAAATTTAATTTAATTCCTAAAATAATTTAGTGAAATAAAGAGGATCCTTATCCATGAAATTGATCATGGTGGTCTCGAAGTTAAGGGCTTGTTTGGGAACCAAATTTTTTTTTGTTTAACTCAACTCTTTTCAAAAGTCAACAATTTTCAATAACTCAAATTTTTTCAACCCAATTCAAATTTATTCATCAAACTCAAAAATAATATAAAATTATATTTTTATTTTTTTAAAAAAAAAAATTGAAGGAAAATTTTTTTTTTTGAGGGGTGGGCCTGAGTGGCCCACCCCAACTTTTTCTTTCTTTCTTTTTTTTTTTTTAATATTTTAAGAATTAAATATAATATTTTATTATTGTTTATTATATTTTATCAAATATATTCATCTACTCAAATATTTTTCTAAACCATCCAAACATAATTTTAAAACTATTTTTTCTTGGTATCCATGAAGTCAACAAAAAATAAATTAAATCAAATCAAATTTAACACCCAAATGAGCCATAAAATAACTTGGTTTAGATTTCCAAAATCTTCAAATTTTAGGAATTTATTAGAAAAGCTCTCTTTCCTTTGTTTTATTTTTAGTAAATAGGAAGTTAAAAATTAGAGTAATTGTAGAGCACAGCCAGGCTGATGTTACAGTGCATCAGCCTGAGTCTGTGATGGGCCCTACATAAAAAAAAAAAAAATTATGTGGGGCCCATCACAGACCCAGGCTGATGCACTGTAGCATCAGCCTGGGCTGATGTATAACAGAACTCAAAAATTAAGAGTAATGTATTCTCAGCAGCCTTTTTTTTTTTTTTTTATGTGAGGCCCATCACAGACCCAGGCTGATGCACTGTAGCATTAGCCTGAGCTATGCTCTACAATTACTCAAAAATTAATGGCCTCCTTTTTTTGGTCAAAATATTAATGACCTGGCACGCTTTCATCTACGGGACTGAGCAGTGGGCTGAAAACTCATTCGGCCCAAATCGATTTCTTCCCACCCCTAAATGGCCCACCCAATGCCACAAAATCCCCCCTTGCTAGCTTCTAAACCGTAAAACGACACCGCTCTCCATCCTCCATCACTCTTCCTTCTTCTTTCTTCGTCTTCCTCATTTCGTGCAATCAATGTTTCTACCTTTTGGATTTGGTCGGGTCCCTGCAATAACATAAAGGTCAGGCTCCAAACTTTCTCCCTTTTTTCGAACTCTTCTTCAGCTTGGCATTACTTCATCATTCACTTCAAAGCTGACCAAAAAGCAAAAGTCTTTTTCATGGTTCTGAAATCCTGTCATATGGTTTCACAATTTCTGCTTTTTGTTTTGCCTGATTTATATGTGCGATAGTAATAAATTCCTTTTGATTTGAGCTTTTATTGGCCATGCACTATTCCTCGTTTCTGATAGTATGGTTTTTGTTCGGGGAAATCGCCTGAATTATATTCTCTCAGGCAGAAATTTAACCAGTCAGATATGCTACACAAACCCATTTCACCATTTTTCTCAACACCCAAAAAGTTTCTCAAAGTATTCAAATCCCATTGATCTCGCTTTGAAGCATAGACGCCTTTTGAATCAAACCCAAGTTGGCCCGCGTCCCAAAGTACCTTCCAATGAAATTATATGCTTATGTGTGCGTGTTTCCTTGAATTCTTTGTACTCTACTAAAGCCCCGTCGAGATCTTTTAGAAGGAGAGAGCGTAAGAGATCAAAATCTAATGCTGAAACCCCTCTTGATGAAGCCCAATTTCAACGTGCTGTTTCCCAACTTCCGCCGAGATTCACTGCCGAAGAGCTTTGCAATGTCATAACCCTCCAAGAAGATCCTAAAATGTGCTTGGAGCTATTCAATTGGGCGTCGCAACAATCGAGATTTAGGCACGATGTTTGCACTTACCACATTACAATAAAGAAGCTTGGTGCAGTGAAAATGTACCAAGAAATGGATGATGTTGTAAACCAAGTGCTTGCTCTTCCACATGTTGGTTCAGAGGCCCTTTTCAATAGCATCATCTATTTTTTCACGGAGGCGCGGAAGCTGACTCGAGCTGTTAATATATTTAAGCACATGAAGAATAGCAGAAATTTGGATTGTAGGCCTTCGGTTAGAACCTATAATCTTCTTTTTGCGGCGTTCTTGAGTCGGGGAAATAATTCCTATATAAACCACATGTATATGGAGACTATTAGATGCTTGTTTAGGCAGATGGTAAATGATGAGATTGAGCCTGATATTTTTTCCTTGAATTCATTAATAAAGGGTTATGTACTTTCTCTTCATGTTAACGATGCTCTAAGGATATTTCATCAGATGGGTGTGGTATATAAGTGTCTGCCCAACTCATTTTCCTATGATTATTTGATCCATGGGTTATGTGCACAAGGCCGCACAAACAATGCTAGGGAGTTGTGTGATGAAATGAAGGAAAAAGGGTTTCTTCCAAGTAGTAAATCGTATAACTCGCTTGTGAATGCTTTAGCTCTTGGTGGAGAAGTTGATGAGGCAGTGAGGTGCCTATGGGAGATGATTGAAAAGCGGAGGTCAGCTGATTTCATTACATACAGGACTGTCTTGGATGAGATCTGCAGACGAGGAAGGGTAGGAGAGGCCATGAAGTTGTTAAAGGAGTTTCAAGAAAAAGACATTGTGGATGGGCATACTTACAGGAAGCTTGTATATGTGCTTGAAGATGACTTTGGAAATTCAGTGGACAAAAATCAGTTTAGGTACTGAGCATGAGATCTTCATCATTACATGTAACCTATCGTACTTGCTTTGAATTGAAAGTTAGCTGCAAGTGCTTTAAATTATCTTAGTACAAGTCTGCTAGTATTACATGCATGTTCTGAGAGGTTGTGTGTGGTTAAGCTTGGGTGCAGAACTTTACGAAATCCTCCACTTGCATAAGTTATTATCAATGCACCTATAAAATTGAGAATTAAAAGAACCATGATCTTCAGTTTATTTATTTTGTAATAATTTGTGTTCTGCTTCAGTATCTTTAGTGTAAAATTTATACCATCATATGAATTACTGTTATCAAGTATCTTTTTCTTTTTGAAAAGTTATTGCTGTCAAAGTATTTATTTAAATTATAATCTCTTTCATGGTTGCAGTTGAGTCAGTTCAAGCATATGATTCAAATCTTTTGGATGGAGATGTAATGCCAGTACAATATGGCACATACTATGTTTTTTTTGACACTATTGAATCTATATAATTTCAGAACCACAATAATAACATTTGTTCATTTGTTTTTGTTTTTCTAAGAACATATATTCATTTGAGTTCAACTGGATATGGTTGTTCTGTCTTACAAGTTATGGATCTTGCATCTTGATTCACTGAAGTCAAATATCATCTTATACAGCATACTATGTCTACAAGTAAGATCTTAATGAATTCAAGATGAACGTTAAACTTAGCTAGAATGAAATGGGAAGGGGAGAACAAGTTGTGGTGGGTACCTTCCAAAAGAGAGTTGTTTGGTGTTAAATCCTTTTACAATGTCATGGGTTGTCATGATGGTTTTCGTTTCTCGTGAAAAAGTGTTTAGCGGACTAAGGTTCTGTTGAGGGTAGTCTTTTTTGGTTGGTCGACGGTTCTAGGAAAGATCTTTACCATGAACAATCTCCAGAAGTAGGGCGTCATTGTGGTTGATTGGTGTTGTATGTATAAAAAGAATGGGGAGTCTGTGGACCATCTTTTGCTTCATTTTAAGGTTGCTTGTGTCATTTGGAATGTTTTCTTCCATTTATATGCTCGTTGGTGGACTGCTAGCAGCACTTGAAGTGATGTTGTGTGGAAAATGGTGCCTTCATACCTTTCAGGATGTCTATGGAGGGAAATAAATGATAGAAGTTTTGAGGAGACTTTGGAGGAAATTAAGTTTTTTTTTTTTTTTTTTTCAACACATTGTATCTTTGTATAGCTGTTTTTGGTTTTCTTATGGTGATTAGTTATCATAATTTTCTTGTTCTGTTTGCCCCTACTAACTAGGTAACTTTTCTTATATACTTTCCGTGTACTTGGGGCACGTTACACTTTTAATGATATCTCGATTACTTTAAAAAAAAAAAAAAAGAGGAGGTAAATTTCTATTTATAATGTATATTTTTCCATGAGTAATGATCTACCACACACTAGTGCGAATGAACAGTAATTGCACCAGTGATGTGGCACAAGACACACATGATTAAAAAAAAATTCACACACTTGTATGTTTTTTGAAAACCACCCCAGCATCAAAATCAACCCCCCCGCCCATTTAAGTTCATCCCCATATGAGCAAAAAGCAAAGGTCAGCTACTTCTTTCACTCTCTGTTTGTTACCCGAGAAAAAAAAATTGCAAGAAAAGCAAGAGTAAACAGAATATCACTCCCTCTTTAACAATGATTAATGTTTTTTGAAGCTTTGGTTTTTGGGGTTTTTTTTGTTACAATTCGTCTCTGACAAGGGCCTCACCTGTGAACTCGCTGAGAACGGTTACTCCAAAGTGGAGGTTAGGGTCACTCCAATCCGCACCGAAATCATCATCAGAGCCACATGGGCCCAAAACGTTCTGGGTCTGAATTTCCTTGATTTCTTCTGTGTTTCCAATTTTTATTTGGTTTTGTGTGTGATTTCAACGTGTTGATTGGTTAGCTTTCTAGCGTTTGTTTTACTTGGTGACTTGTGGAGCTTAGTTGGAACAAACTTTGCTGGAGAAGAAGAAGTGCATTTATCTCAGTGTTTTATTTTCTTTTGACCAATGGGATGACATGTTTAGCTCAGCGTCATAATGACCCAGTTCATGATTTTATGTTATTTGCATTGTGGTGGCTGATCAGTTGGTTAAAAATTGTAAATTTCAATGTATTTTCTTTGGTTTGGTGCTGGAATTTAGACTGGTGGGCATATATTTGAATAAGGTACTGATCTGAGAAAGGACTCTAAATTCTCTCTCAGGAATTTAGACTGCTGGGGGCATATAATTTTGTTAGAAAATTGTTATTTTTTTTTTTGTTTTATTTGTTTTTCTATTCTTGGATCATTTTAATTGGTCTCTGTATTATTTTATCCTTGTAGGATGAGAAGGTTTATAACAATTTCTACTTAATCACTCAGATGATATCCTTTATGATGTCCCTGAATATATGAAACTTAACAAAAATAGAAGTTCATACTTCTTCAATTTTTCAATATTATTCTAATCGCTTTAATAATTGTGTCATTTGAAAATCCTGTCATTTATTTTGAGATGGAAAAAATCTCTTTGTTTTCTGGTATAAATGTGATAGGCAAAGAAGTTGGATGTGATAATAATAGCTCTTAGCATGGTAAATTGGGCAGCTTGTAAGTTGTCTTCATTTATATGTTAATGTTTTACTTGTAGGAGTACTCGTTCCTCCATAGTTATGGCTGTATGGTTCAAATGAGGCTGGTGCTTGACTGAGTTTGATTTTTGTGATTATAGGTGGCCTTCTATCTTTCGGAAGGGATCTAGAGAATTTTGTGTGCATACTACTTGTGCCGATGATTGTTGATCTAGAGAACATGTATTATGTGTGTGTTTACATGTATTTATATGTATCTGTTATTGGGTTGGTGTTTTTGTTGATAAATAGTTGCTAAAGTTTGTAGATATTTTTTTGAATGTGTGAAGATGGCATGTGCCCCAGTGGTTGTTTGGATTGGTTTGGTTTGAATTTGTTCAGAAATGTTCAATTTGGTTGGTGAACCTTAATGTTGAGATCTGTAAGAGTTGGGGGTTAGCTCCTAATATTTTGATTTGAGAAGCTTGTTGTTTTGGCTCTGTTGGCAGATGCTTTGGTACTGGTTCTTTGTTGAGTTAGAGTGTGTTTTTGGCCTCTATCTTTGTATTTTGGCAGTTGCTGACATGCTGTGTTGCTGGGGTAGTTTGTTGTGTTTAGAGTTCTGGTTGTTAGGTTGATTTGTAAAGGTGTTCTAGCTGCTTGCTGGTGTGTGGTGGTTTTTCTGTGGTTATAAAATTTTCATTCATTAAAAAAAAAAAAAAAAAAATCTTGTGTGTCCGCGGTGATGGCCTGCTGAGAACCATGTTTAGAAACAATGTTTCCTTTCAGCACTTTACTTTCATATCCGTGGTGAGGACCTCCTTTTGCTTTATTAAACCAATGATTTTTTTTACAAGAATGACTATATGCATATTACAAAATTGATAAGGAATGGACATCAATATTGCTTTGTAAATTTATGAAGGTGATCAAGGTAAAAATATAGTATGGCCAAACTAATATATGAGACTATTTCACATTGCAGGACCCAATATGAGAATTGGGTTTGATTTGCTACAAAATAAAATGGCTAGCATAGCCAAACTGATATATGAGACTATTTCATATTGCAGGAGCTAATCTGAGAATTGGGGTTGATTTGCTGCAAAATAAAATGGCTAGTTATGCTACGGTTGCAAGTCCAGTTTGCATTTGTGCTGCCTTTCTATTTAATAATAAGGATTTACATACGTATCATAATTAACTAACCACTTATTGCACACTTTCCTTAAGTTTTATATTGTTTTGGTTTCCACCTTGGCATCTTGAATTCTGCCTCTATAATTGAATTTTTTAAACTGTACCCTCTTTCATTGTCTTTTGTTTAATTGATTACTACAATGAAAGTTTTGGAAATATTCTTGGTTAAAGAAGCTTGTGAGAATGTAAAAGACAATTAATTTCATATGGTGCCAATTTATGAAATGCTTATTAATCATGAGAAATACATAAAATGAAAGCAAATCTTGTAGTTGCAGATCATTTAGCAATACCACTTGCATGGTTACTCTAGATGGTTTTATAAATTGCCAATTTGAAATTACCCATTGTAAACATTGAATTGCAAGGAGGCGATGCATCAGTCATGGGCAAGAACCCAGGCATTGCTGTGTTCAAATGGTTGCCTTACAAATATGCTATGTAGACTTTGATAACTATGTATGTGTTTTTAGTTAGTTCTATGCAGAATTTTAGTTGCCTTCCAAAATGTGTGATTGTCAATTAGCTTTGTTGATTAATTTTAGTAGTATCTCACAGTGACTATTTAGAATGTATCATTTGACCATCATGGTCCACCATACATTCTTTGACCATTAGTAATTGTACATTGCTTTTGTTTGCAACTTTTCGCAAAAAACCTATTTGATTGCTGGTTGTATTTTGAGATGTTTGGTTGGTACATGTAAGTATTGCATTAATTAAAATAGCTTCTCTTCCCTTAACTGTCTGCTGATTATACGACCAGTTTGTACGTAATTGCAGCAACTCTTAAGCTTCCACCAAAGGAAAAGTATTGAAGGATTTATTGGACTTTGAAATTTATAGATAAAATTACACTTTACCCCTCAATATTTGAGAAGTTTTTCAATTTCGCCTATAATGTTAAAAAATTTGTAATGTACCTTTCCAATGTTGCAAAAAGTTTTCAATTCAAACAATCCGATAGATGAGACTGTCTCATTTGATGGAAATTAGATTTTCTACTATTCATTTTTCATTTTTATTATTTTTTTAAGATTTTGTTTTTTTTTTTTAAAAAAGTGGCAACGGCCACCCCATGGACAATTTGGAGGTGGTCGGCCACCCCCAAAGGGTTTGGGGATAGTTTCGGCTACCCCCATTTGGACCCTTGGGATGGCCGAACCACTCTCATGGGAAATGGAGGTGACTTGCCACCCTATTTCGATCAGATTGGGGTGGTCGAGTCACCCCCAAAGGCCAAATGTCATCCCCATCTAGCCGGAATAGGGGTGACAAGCCACCCTCAAGAGTCCAAATGAGGGTGGTTTTGCCACCTCCAACTGGCCGGAATGGGGGTGTTCGGCCACCCCTTTGGCTATTACCACTCCCTTGGCCAAATGAGTCACTCCAAATTGTCCATGGGGTGGCTACAACCACCTTTTTTTTTTTTTCTTTTTTTATTTTTAGGAAAAAATTACGCTTTACCGGCTTAATGTTGGAGAGGATTTTCAATTTAACCCTCAATATTACAAAATTCATAACGCACCCTCCCAATGTTTGCAAAAATTTTTAATTCGAACATTTTATTAGATTTTCTCGTTTAATCTAACAGATTTTTTTACTGTTCATGCGTTTGTTAAAAAAAAAAAAAAAACAATGGATAAACAATAAAAAAAAAAAATCCCTTCAGATTAGACGGCAAAAACTAACAAAATGTTCGAATTGAAAATTTTTACAAACATTGAGAGAGTGCATTGTGAATTTTGTAACATTGGGGGCTAAATTGAAAATCCCCTCAAATATTGAGGGGGTAAAGTGTAATTTTTTCTTATTTTAATATTATTTTGTTTTTTTTTTTTTTTTTTTTTAAAAAAAAAATGATCTTTTCAAAAATAATAAGTTTAGTTAATGGTAATTTGGGAAGGTGAACAGTGAAAAATCTAATTTCCGTTAGATGAGACGGTCTGATCTAACGGATTGGCTGAATTAAAAAAATTTTGCAATATTGGAAGGATACATTTGCTATTTTTTAATATTGGAAACGAAATTGAAAAATCCATCAAACATTGAAGGGTAAAGTGTAATTTTCCCAAATTTATAAGAGCCGGAAATGGTTTTTGGTTGTATTTTGAGTTGTTTGAGTGATATTAGCTTACTGTTCAATTGGTAGGGTACATTTGTTTCCTTAGTTTTACTTGTTATTTCTGTAGTATCTTTGCTAAATTTATCTTTCTTGGACTCTTTTGGAATCAGGATTCAATAGAACACGAACTTTTAAGGATGGGCAAATTCAGAATGTTCTCAAAGTACCGAGAAGAAATATTATATCTCCTAACAAGAACATTTATAGGAGTTGGTTAGTTGTTTTTTGTAATGTATAGACCTTATTGGGTTGAACTTGGTTATGTTTTGGTCCTGAACGTTGATGTATTTTGTATTGAACAGTTATGGGTGTTGGTGGTATTTTGTTGACTTTTTATGCTTGTAAAAACAGTAAAGATGTGAATGAAAGTTATGGAGGAAAAATCAAATTAAAGCCTATAATGAAAGGTAACTATTTTTGGGAGGCCTGTGGTTCCCCACAAGTTACAGTATCATTGCTTTTTAATCCACCCTTGTCAAAGGATAAAAAGATAGGTTATCATTTTAGAAGTGCATAAAGAAGACACTAGAAGTCGAGGTTTCATTGGCCTATTTTTTATGAACTTCCTCGCTTAAAATCAAATCATGTATGTCTTCATAATTGAGCTTGCTCTTCCTTGCAGAATTGCTCATAGCCGTACAGCTTTTCAGCTATTTGGCAACGATGCCAACACAATCAAAGCGCAAATCTTATCATCAAAATCAATATCTACTTAAGATAATTGATTTGTGATGATATTGAACTCATTGAGATAATACACCACAGAGGCTCCTTCATCCATCTTTAGATTAAATAACTTCATCACGTGTACCTTGTTGTTTGCCGACGGTTTCTCATACATATTTGACAAAGCCGCAATTAGACCTGTAGTGGTCTTCTCTTTTACAACATTGTGTGCTACCAATCTTGACAACGATAACTTGATAATTACCAGGGCCTTTCGATTAAGTAAGGACCAATCGCTATCGTACATATCGTCTAGTTGCTCCCCTAAAAGAGGCAAATGTAAATCCTTCCCATAAAGTATATCTTTGATCTGCATCTTCTAATATGCAAAATCTGTGCCTTCAAATTTTTGGATTTTTTCTATTTTTCCTTCTTCTCCTGCCATTGCTCCCACTCGAACCAAAAGCTCTGATATCAATTGTTAGGAAATATATCTTATTTCCTCCAAGACCAATGACATGCGAATAATAAGAAGAAAGCAAAAAATAATCGTACACGACACCAAGATTTAAGTGGTTCAGTTTAACAACCCTACATCCACTACTGGAGACGACTCGGAGAAATTCACTATTAAAAGATAGAGTACAAAGAGTAACAAGAAGAAAAAACCACTCAAAACCCAAAGCCCCAATACCCGTATCTTACCCTTACACAAAAAAGGAAAAATAACAATTGAAACTTTGCAATTTTTTTCTTCTCCCTACGCACTTATACAATGCGTTCTCTACCTCTCTTTTTTCTCTCTCTCCCTTTCTTTTCCCTCTCTTTTTCTCGCACTGCTGTGGCTTCATGTATTACACTGACGTTACACACTTAAGGGCTAATGAATAGCTTCTTAAATAACACCAAAAGTCAGCTAAAAAAAAGTCCTTACTTGGTTGGGAAGGACAACAAAGCCAACTCAAGAAAGAAAAAACAACATTGAGTGGGAAAATGAGAGAAAAGGTTGGAACCCACTTTGACTTGAGGAAACTAAGTCACAAACGCCAACACTTTGATGTATCAGAGTGAGATTAAATCAATAATCACACATTCTTTGTATGTTAGGTAATCAACATGTAGTATTGTGGAAGATCACTATTTAAGAAGGAGTCAAAATCCTTTGTAGAAGAACAAAGAGATAAGAAAATTTCTCTTGTTTTATGATCAATAAGAATGATTATATTGTGTCTCGAGCCTGAGCATTTTCAGTGATATTTAACTGAAACTATGTACAAGGATTAGTTGAATCTCATAGGGTACATTGAGATAAATCATGAGGTTTGAATCCGGGTACTCAAGGAAAAAAATGTGATGAGCAAAGTGATAGTTAATCATTTTTGGTTCAACTGCGGAATAAATTCTATGGAGAGGTAATATGCTGAGTACGTCATGAATGATTAATTGTTTATGGTAAAATATGATTTAGAGTTCAATCACATTTATTTAGTAGAATTATTTGTGATTTTTTGTCAAGGTAATGAGTCATCGGATGATAAGATTTCACGGGATTAAAGTAGTTAAATCTATTTTCCTTCTAGGTCCCTTATTGAGCTGTTGTAAATTGACTAAGTGATTATGAGTTTCAGTTATTTATTTATTTATTAATTGTATGTGTTTTTATTTAAATAAGACATGGGTCAGAAATTAATATTTATATTAATTTGGTTTGTTTTATTTATTTAAACATGGACTAGAGAATTTATTTCTCAAAGGCCATTAGTTTGGAGGAGTTTGGACTAAGGAATTAATTCCTAGAGCACAGTTTATAGAAAATGAGTATTGGCCCTACAGGATAAAACCAAGGGGCCCACAAGGGAATTAATTCTTTGCAGGATAAAACCATGGGGAGCATAATGGTTGGTGGCTACACAAGGGGAATTATTTCCCCTTGTAGCCCCACAAGGGAATTAATTCTCCTTGTGGCCATAATTAATTATTTATTTTATTTAAATGATTACGGGGTTCTAGAACTCTCTCTTTACCTCTTCTCTAAGCAGACTTGCAATTATAAATATAGGCCCAGTCAGAAGCAAAGAATTCACTCTTAGAATACAAGTTTTCTACAAATTGTAGACAATAAGCATTGAGGTATTAAGTGAGTGATTTTTGTAAAAAAAGAAATATTATTCTCTTGCTTCTAATTGTGAGTTCACATTTACTGTCATGTTCAACCATAAAAAAAAAAGATCCGGATTTATGAAGAACAATGTTCTTCATATTCTTCATTGTTCTTCATGTTCATCATGCTCTTCACATTCTTGAAGTTCTTCAAGCCTTTGAAGATTTTGGAGCTCTTGTTGTTCATGGCGTTCTTGGTGTTTTTCGCGATCTTCATGGCGTTCTTGGTGTTATTCGCGATCTTCATGGCATTCTTGGTGTTCTTCGCAATCTTCATCAGCTTCGAAGATCATCAACAACAAAGATGCAAAGGTGAATTTAAATAGCCTTATATGCCTAAGGAGAGGTCGACAGAATTTATAAGTAAATCTAATTTATGTTTTACTTTAATCTTGTAAAAATCAAAAGCATGTTTTCTCTTGAAATTTATTACGATCTTAGATAAATTAGATCTGTTTAAAATTTTTGTTATGTTTTCGCTGTGCTATGCCGTGTTTCCTGTTAACATAAAGCACGATCCCCAACAATTTGGTGTATTAGAGCCAGGCCAAAATTTTGCAACCAATCCAAAAAAAATTCTAAGCAATTGTGTCTTATACGATCTTTGACGTTAGCCATACCAAAGCTGATGTTAGCATAGAGCCCAACCTCTACGGCTACACGACTAGAGACCAATGTGATGAGAAATGAGTGGAGGCGATTTGAGTAGCTCAACTGATGAAAGGTGGAAGCTCTGGGAAAATTTGATCGGCAAAGCGGCGACAATGTGATTTGGTTTTGGCTCGATTTTCTAGTTGAATCAAAAGAAGAAGGTAGTGTAGTTTGATGTTTCAGTGGACTATGGGTGTTTCTGTAGGTTTTTTTAGGACCACCAACATTCTTCCAGTGGCAACAGTGTGATCTTCGACGATTGTGTGCGGAGGTCCTAACTAGGGACCAAAACGACATGTCATTTTGGGTTTGATGGAAAATGGCAAGTCATTTAGCAGCTTTACAAACTGAATGTTGTCTAGCTTTGGTCCAAACGACATGTCATTCAGTATCGAGTCAAATGATAAATTCTCCTAAATGACAAGTTATTTAGTGAAAAAAAAATAGAGATGCTTATTTGCGAGTTGATAATTGAATTCTAGTTTTGTTGTTTACTATGCTTTAATTTCTCTTGAAAAAATGTTGTTTACTAGATTGCTATACCATTGCCATACATTTGGAATAACGTAATAATAAAAATTAACTTTTGATTTATTTTTAACAAGCCCTCGTTGATCCAAATGCTGATTTTCACGGTCACATCATACAAGTTATATAATAGCCCTTGTTGCATCCTCCTTCGCCCATAAAGGTAATTTGGTTGAGGCTCTAAATGCATTTTTTGATATTTTGTTCAAAAACACGCATTTTGACTTGTGAAATTGCATGATCAAACACACTCTTAGTCATTAAGCTGGATGTTTTTAATTACGGTGTAGTCAATATAGAGAGGAATATATTAATTTTTCATAACAAGTTTACAAATAAAGTAATGCTAGAAGGAAGACCCATGTCTCATTTGTGTCCTCTTAAAATTAATGTAATTTTTAAAATTACCATTGAATTTGTGATAGATGACTATTAGATTTTTAATCTAATGGTGTTTTAAAATCCACATCAATTTTGAGAGGACACAAAGAGGACATGAATCTTTTTTCTAGCATTACTCTTACAAACATTATCGTTTTTATTTTTGAGATTATTTGTAGGGTTAAAACTAAAGTTTAATTCTTTGCGTGGTAGGTGTTAGGTTATGTGGAACATGGTTTGTACTAAACCCGGTACGACGGAAGAAGTACTACGATTTAAATAAGATTTTTTCTAAGGCTTAGTTCATGAGCGCTTGGGCAATTTTTGACCTGCCAATTTATGTATTTTTGACTCAGTTGAAGGTCTTACATAGCCTCTTCTATATTAAGGTTTTGTATGCGCGTTTTTTATGCATCCCTTGTACTGTTTCTTGAAAATAGTAAAATTTTGTTGCAATACAATAGATATAGCCTTCGATGGTGAACTACTTAAATTTATGTGTCTTGTGATTGCGTGATTGTCCGTTTTCATTCTTTTTTGCGTCTCACGGGTTTTGAAAAATCGGTGAAATTTTCTTACAATAGGATTGCAGAGTCCCATTAGAAAATGTATTTTACAATAAATAGTCTTCTATTCTTATTTCGACATAGGAACTTCTCAATGAATTTCTTATTCCAAAAAGAAAAAGAAAAAGAAAATAAACTCCTTAATTGAGCAACCTTTTTGCAAATTTTCCTAGTTTGTGTGGATGAACTTAAAAGACACTGTCCATTTTCTTTTTTACTAGAATAAAACACTTGTGTGATTTTCGAACACAATAGAAACGAGGCGACTAGCTTGGGGCCGTCAATCGATGCAGCGTAGATGTGATCAAAACCGTACACCAGTAAAGAAACAATAGGCACCAAAGGCAACAACATCTCTTGAAATCCAAAACCAGAATATAACCACTCTTTTTTTAATGCCTCAATAAGTGGCAATGCCTGGCATTTTGGCAATTTGGCACCGTCCTTGACCATCTTTCACATGGTGATAACGTAATTATTATCATGATCGTGAGGGTTCAGTAAGTTAGAAGCTTCGACTCCGGATGGATTAGATGTTCAAGCATTAGGTTCGTGAATTCGCCATCATTTTTTATGGCACTCTTTGATTTAGTATTCCGCATTTAAATTTTGTTATGAAACAATCACTCATCTCCACAGACAACACCAAATTATTAGAACTATTTTTCTTGTGTCGAACACCGATAAAAAAGGCCCGTCAAAGAGTATTGATAGGGGATAATTCTGATGTTTAAGTCAGTAATATGTTTTAAAGAAGAAGGTGATACATTACAAATAAGCATAATTTTTAGAAAGAGAGAAAAAGTCCTTTTTACCTAGCTAAGAGTTACCTTTTATAGTGACTTGGCTTCAACTGATTCATCTTACGTCCACTTACATTAAAGCATGTTTATCCTTGAGATTTGGGGCACACAGTTTGGTTAAATAAAAAAATTCCTATAGGGACTTGGCACAAATCAAGACATTTGTGCCCTCCAATAAGAGAACGCCACATCAGCGTGGAACAAAAAACTGAAAAAAAAAAAAAAAAAAAAAGGAGAAAAACAACATATTACTTGCTATTCTCTTTCACAGTCTTTTTCTAAACACAAATACCTTGTGAATCCTAGCAACTAGATTGGTCGTGACCTTATTGTTGGCGATTGTGTTTCGTGTAGTTCGCTCGTCCAATTTGATCTTGAGAAACGACTCCAAGTGCTTCTCCTTATTGGTACTCTCATCATTCCCTGTCATTCTCTCATAACATGACGGACCTAAGTCTTGGGTATTGCGTGACTTGGTGTCAATGTTTGGGAGTGAGGGAGGTTGTGAAATTGACAAAAAAAACCATAATAAAAACTAAATGTAAGAATCAAGAGAGAAAAATAGAATATGTGGGGGCGTTGTTAACATTTTAGATTTTGTGGGTTAAGGTCGAATTTTAAAATCAACGTGTTCAGTAGTTGGATAAGAAAGGGAGGTGGCTTTAGAATTAGGGGAATGGTGATTCTGGAGTTTACAAGAAGATTATGGAAGAGAAGCAAATAATCTGGTGTTTTTTTTTTTCTCTCTCTTTCTCTCTTTATTTTTTTTAGTTTTTTGTTTCATATTAATGTGTCATTATCTTATTGGAGGGCACAAAAAACTTGATTTGTGTTATATCCATATAAAAGTTATTCTCTTAATTAAAAGTTATGGCCCATATGACAGTTAAATGGCCATGTGGTGCAGCAATAGTGTGGTAGTGGATTCCATATTACCCGTATTCGGTAAATTGGGGTTAGTGGACCATATTTTTTATTTTTTTTTGGTAAGTAGTGGGCCAATGTTTGAATTAAAAGGGTTTGATATTTTAGTTATGTTGGCTTGCAAGCCCATAAACCCAACAAATATTATTGTCTTAAACACCTTTATATGTTTGTGGGGGACTCTATAGTTGGCATGTTTGGAAAAATATATGGTTCGTGGAATGAGATGATATATAGGTATGTTCATGGGTGAGGATGATAATGCTTTGTTTAAAAATTTATGTTGTTTATAATTTCACATTATCAATACAAACTAGACCACAAAATTTTTTTTTTGAAAAATATTTTCTAACTTAAAACGTTTGACGTTAGTAAGTGTTTTAAAACAAAACATACAGAACCTAAAGTGAGAAAACATTTTGAAGTAATGAAAAATGTGCATTATGTTTAGGATCCACAAAAAACACAAACTTAAAGACTGAAAAATAAATAATTCGATGTGTCAAAGTATCACTTTCTCTTTCTTTCTTGGCCTTGTAGTGATGGAAAAGCCATTGTGCAGCATGCAATGGAGTTAGACAAAGTGAAAGAGACAAAACAAAAGCATACAGGTGACATAAAGTAATAAGAACCGACTAGTATAAAATACAGAAAATAGATAAATTGCTATTTCGAGTAAGTCAAGACTCTCAAATACAAATAATTGTATTACCAATAATAATATTCAACATAATTACTTTATTAATAGTTTATCATTTTTATAGGAGAACAATAAGTTTTCTTATCCACGACTATGACCCACTCGGACTAACTTGCTAATAAACTATAACTCTTAATAGGATTCTAACCTTTTACAGATTAGAATGGACTCGACTTAGGACAATGACAAGCATATTCCTTATTAAACTATAAGATTAATGGGTGACTCTTTATTGGACTCATTATTGGATGTCTCCTTATTGGACCCAAGGAAGGAGTCTTTGGCTATGAACGTATCATATAAAGGGGCATTACTACGGGTTGAACTTGCATTTTATATTAGAAAAATATAAAATATAACTTAATAAATTAACTAAGAATAAGATATATTGAAGGAAATACTACTAAAAAAACATTAATGTCTTTTCACTAAAAATTACAATTTCTTTTAAGGACCTCTTGCTTTGGATATTTTTGAAATTAAAACCAATTTTCTATTTTTGAATGTAACACATTATCTTTAAGTTTTTTTTTTTTTTTTCAATTTACTGTGTCGGTCTTATTCTTCATCAATTGATAACATAACATATGTAACATTACAATTATAATCCCAAGGAAAAAAATTCATGTTTTCTGTTATCAATTTAATAGAAAATAAAACAGAGACTATAGATTGTAAAAAAGATTTAAGTAGTCTTTTGATATTTTCCCTTTTATGGATCTATTTATGCAACGCCATAAATTGGTTAAACAAGTAGAGGTTTAAATTATCTAGGTCCAAATATTTTTTGTAAAATGTAAGATATTTCTATGTTTGGCTTTTGTAGATCTATTTTGATAGATTGGATAAATAAATAAATAAATTGTTTAAGTACATAAAAATTACGAATCAGGATTATGTAGGGTCGTAAAGAACTATAATTTATAGAGTTTTTTTAGATTTTAATAATTATTTTTTACTTAAATGTTTCATATTTATTATCTAAACATTTTATAACGGTTGATATGTAATAATTAAGAAATTAGAACATATTAAATATCAATCTTTGTGTATCCCATGTGATAAATGTTGAACTAACAAAATCTAATCCATTTAATTCGAAAATAATAGTTAGGATTCAAAGAACTCTTATAAATTTTGATAAAATAAGAAAAAAAATAGTAATATTAGTTTAGGTTTTATAGATTTGTGAGGATAAAATTGTAACCATTAGTTTTCTTTTTAAAAGTCAACTATTTTCACAACTCAAATTTATTCACTCAACTCAAATTTATTTAATCCAACTCAAAAAATAATATAAAAAATTATATTTATATTCTTAAAAAAAAAAACTGAGAAAAAAAATGGAAGGGTGGCCGAGCTACCCCAATGAACCACCCCAAATTGTTTTTTAGAATTAAAATATAATTATTTATTTATTTTTAATTTTACTTTTTCTAAATATATTCACATACTCTAACATTTTTTTTTAACCATTCAAACATAATTTCAATTTTTTTTTCTTTTCAGTATTCATGAAATTAACAAAAAATCGAATAAAATCGAACATTCAAACGAGCCTTTAAACATTTATCGTATTTGAGATGTAATGATTGAGAAAAAAAATTTTGAAGCTTGTAAAGGTGGTAAATACTTAGATGGTAAGATTTGAATAATTTATTTTAAAGATAATGTTTCAAAAAATATAAAACAAAATTATCAAATAATACAAAAATCCTAATTGGTAATATCTTATCAATCTTTTTTTTTTTTTTAAGTGAATATTTTATCAATCTTGATAGAGCTTCACAGTATTCTAGTTTATCATGTGCAACATAGCATATAACCATCCCAGTCCAACGTGGTAAGCACGATTTATGTAACCATCCCAGTCCAACGTGGCAAGCGCGATTTACAACCGTCCGATTCCCCGAGCCTCCAATCGGACGGCAGAGAGATAAACCCTAAGCACACTGAAGAACCAGTGCGGCACTTTAAAAACACAAAATCCCTTATTTCTCACCCGCTCATCTCTCTCGCTTACTAAGAAAACGGCGAGAGAGTCTCTTCCTTTTCTTCCTCCTTCATCTGCCAGCAGGTTCAGATCTCTGTCATTCTGTCTCTTGCAGCTCTTCAAATTCTAATGATGTCTATTTGTTTATAATTCAAGCTTTTGTTTGTTTTTAGCTGATGGAATGATTTGTTTTTTCGTTTTTGTGTTTTTTTTAACTGAAATCTACGTGTTTGGATCTGACTTTTTTTATTAACGTTGTTGGGTTTAGATCCGATTTACTGTTAGTGCTCCTTGATTTGGGTTCTGGGTTTTGTTTGGATTGTCGCCTTGTCGGTATATGTAAATATATTTACTTTTTGAAGTGCATGCGGTTGATAATTATGATAACACTGGTTACTATGTTTATTTTATTTGTTTGTTTTAGAGATATAGATTTATGGGTTTATTTTCTTATTTTTGGGCCTACTGTTTGGTATGTAATATTTTTTCAATGCTGTAATTATGTTTATTGCTGAGATCTGTTTCAGCTTGATTACGACATAAGGGGTTAGATTTGAGCTTTTAGATGTGGGTCGAGTGATTTCAATTGTTTCTATGAAATCATGATGTTTCTGAGTTTAGTAGTTGAATTATGATCCGGTATCTGATGGATCAAAACGCTTTTGGAGGGTTAAGTTTTGGTACTCTTGTTTGAAGCAATGCTGCAGTTGTAAGGTGTTTGGTAGCGATCATGGCAAGGTTATTTGACTAGGAGTAATTGTTGTTGTTTTCTTACCTAAACCTGTATACACTTGTTTGTGTCGGGGTTAGGTGGGTTGTGTTAGTGGTTTGTGAACTTTTTGGTTGTGGGTTTGATTCTCTCTGTTTGTCACATAAATCTGCAAATGTATCTGCTCACAAATTAAGTATTATGTCCATGTTTGGAATAAAATGACGCTTTGATTTGAGACATTGTTATGATCTTTTGTCAAATTCCCTTTCTGATTTAGTATGTACTGATTAAGATCCTGATTATAACACAACTTCTTGGAGTTGATGGTGAACGTTGACTAATGTAATCTGCTCATTTTATTTGTTTCAGGTTTTTTAGAAGTTCATAATGGGAAAGGAGAAGGTTCACATCAACATTGTGGTCATTGGCCATGTGGACTCTGGAAAGTCGACCACCACTGGGCACTTGATCTACAAGCTTGGGGGGATTGACAAGCGTGTCATTGAGAGATTTGAGAAGGAGGCTGCTGAGATGAACAAGAGGTCATTCAAGTATGCCTGGGTGTTGGACAAGCTCAAGGCCGAGCGTGAGCGTGGTATTACCATTGATATTGCCTTGTGGAAGTTCGAAACCACCAAGTACTACTGCACTGTCATTGATGCTCCTGGACACCGTGACTTTATTAAGAACATGATCACTGGTACCTCACAGGCCGACTGTGCTGTCCTCATTATTGACTCCACAACTGGAGGTTTTGAAGCTGGTATTTCCAAGGATGGTCAGACCCGTGAGCATGCCTTGCTTGCCTTTACTCTCGGTGTCAAGCAGATGATTTGCTGCTGCAACAAGGTAAAGCTTTGTACATACTATGGAGATGACTTCAATTTGATTATCATTATCGTATTGTGGTTTAATAGTGAATGACTTGGATTGCTTTTGGAAAACTCTTGTATGTAGATGGATGCCACAACCCCAAAATACTCTAAGGGAAGGTACGAGGAAATCGTTAAGGAAGTCTCATCCTATCTGAAGAAGGTTGGGTACAACCCTGATAAGATCCCCTTTGTCCCCATCTCTGGTTTTGAGGGTGACAACATGATTGAGAGGTCAACCAACCTGGACTGGTACAAGGGCCCCACCCTCCTTGAAGCTCTTGACTTGATCTCGGAGCCCAAGAGGCCCACAGACAAGCCCCTCCGTCTCCCTCTCCAGGATGTCTACAAGATTGGCGGTATTGGAACTGTCCCTGTTGGACGTGTTGAGACTGGTATCATCAAGCCTGGTATGGTTGTGACCTTTGGGCCTACTGGACTGACAACTGAAGTCAAGTCCGTTGAGATGCACCATGAAGCTCTCCTGGAGGCCCTTCCTGGTGACAATGTTGGCTTCAACGTGAAGAATGTTGCTGTCAAGGATCTGAAGCGTGGTTTTGTTGCTTCCAACTCCAAGGATGATCCTGCCAGGGAAGCTGCTAACTTCACCTCCCAGGTCATCATCATGAACCATCCTGGTCAGATTGGTAATGGTTATGCTCCAGTGCTAGACTGCCACACCTGCCACATTGCTGTGAAGTTTGCCGAGCTCGTGACCAAGATTGACAGGCGATCTGGTAAGGAGATCGAGAAGGAGCCCAAGTTTTTGAAGAATGGTGATGCAGCGTTCGTGAAGATGATTCCCACCAAGCCCATGGTTGTTGAGACTTTCTCCGAGTACCCACCTCTTGGTCGTTTTGCCGTGAGGGACATGCGCCAGACTGTGGCTGTTGGTGTAATCAAGAGTGTTGAGAAGAAGGATCCTTCTGGTGCTAAGGTTACCAAGTCTGCAGTGAAGAAGAAGTGAAGTATGTTTTTTAGATCTATCGTAGATAAACTTGTTTTCTCTACCATTGGTGTTAATCATTTTCAATTTTGTTTTGGGCGTACTGGAAATTTTGAGGACAGCTACATAAAGTTTCCATCGCAGTCCCTAAGCTTGCTTACGAGGATGAAGGGGTTGAGCAGGCAGAAGCCTTCTGTGTGCTCGACAAGCTGTGGTGGAAGCTTTGGTTTCCATTTCATGTATTTTGTTTTATAGCATTGAGATGAGTTGTGCAGTGAACTTATTGTCGATGAACAACTTCATTTTGATATCAACTCCATGGTTTTTAGCAGTTAAATCAGCATGTTTCCTGTCATACTCATCTAAACCTACTTTTATGTTCTGTTGTATTTCTCGTGTATGTTGTTTGATATTATTCTTTTTCCTTAGTAAATTTAGGAGAGCAAGGAGGATGAGGTCCTGAAGTGTTCATTCCAAAAGAAGTATTCGACTCGGGTAGTTTGGGAATATATATACCATTATCTCTCTTCCCTACACTTACCCACTTTGCAGTGTTGGTTAATTTTATCCCAGTTTGGGCATTGATATGCTTGTTGGAAGTGGTGTCATCCTTTGAGCTGCACTTCCATCTGGCATTTCAAAGTACTCTTGCTCTTTGATGATGGGTACTTCTGATTGTGAACTTCTCGGTTTGTGTTCCTGTTTTTGTTCTCCCCTTTATCCCCAACCCCCCACACCCACCCACCCAACCCATTTTCTTTCAGAATAATAAATCCTTCAAAATAGCAAGAGGATAGTTGCCCACTCTTTACGGATTTAAAATTGATTATTATTAAATTTTGATTTAATATTAATTTTAAAAATTTACGACCAAGTATTTGTAGCATTTTTCAAATAAAAATTGCAGGAACAAGCTTCATTAGGGTCTTGCTCAAGAAACAATGGCTTGGACTACGTTTCTATGGGCCAAGATCTTTTCTACTATCTAACATTACTGTGCATCAATGCGATCACGGCCAAATATTAATAGACTGAGCCCTTTACGTTTGGGCGGTAGCTGAAATGGTTTTGCTCTATGGTTGTTAAGTGATAGGGGATTAGACAAGACGTGGTTAGAACGTAGGAAAAATGAAATTCAGAACACTGGAAATTTCTAAATCAAGTGCGGAGTTCGAGTGACTCGAACAGCATTAGAACGAGGATTGTTAAGATAAGCAAAGTTGTTTGAACACTATTAAAATGTGCAATGTAGGATGCCACATCATTAGTAAGTTGAATCTATTGTAAGAACGAGCTATGGACCGTTCTAAGGATTATGATTTCCTGTAAAGTTAAAGAAATTGTATATTCTCAAATTACATAATTTTGGCCATTTTTAGGCGTCAAAACACTTAGAAAATGCTATCTATAAAAAACATGACATATTAGAGTTGAAAATTTAATGTATTTTCATCAAGTTTTTGCCGTTTATATTGTGAAAAAAGCTTTGAGTAAAAAACTGTTAAGATAAAATAAGCGTCTCTACAAAAATAAAGACAAAATATTTTGAGAGAGAAATTTTTTTTGGCTGCCTCGATAACATGTTAAGTTTATAATACGTGGCATTTTTCAAGTGTTTTAATGCTTAAAAACAACTAAAATTATGTAATTTGAAAATCTATAATTTTTTTAAAATTGTAGGGGATCTTGATCCCCATTCGAACACAAACATCCTTCATGCGAATCAAATAAAGCAAAAAAATTGCAAATTGCAAAGGAGGGCCTATTTAAACCCCAAGGATGACTCTAGGGCACTATTTGGTGCGTGCCCTAGCCTCCAAAAAGAAAAATAAGAGAGAAATGAGCTCTTTTGGGTGATCCAAGCTTGAGGAGATAACAACCCACACCCTTTGTTTATTCTTCTTGTTTATGGAATGTATTTAAGGCAAATGTTTGTGCGTGTGTGTGTTTGGAGAAGTGATTGAATGGGAGAACCCTTAGCTTTTGGAAAACGAGTAGTGTCTTTAAAGAAGTGAAGTTAAAAAAGGAGGCCCAACACTAAAGGAGGAATATTGAAGGTTTGAGTGTGTTGATGAGCATATCCATAGGCTTTGGGGAGTTAGTTGAAGGAGAAATGGTGGTAGGAGGAAAGTTGGGATTTTTGTGACGCCCGAGGAATTCAAATCTCTTAAACATATTATTAAACTAACTGATATATGTTGAGGAGACATTATCATTTAGCTATAGTATGGTTTTAAAGACATTCATGAAGTTTAAGAGATTTCTAGTCAAAACCTTTTAGAATCTCTTTAGAAAATGATCGTTTTCTGATGACCAATCTTGTAAGTATCAAAAACTAGGTCAAACGAACTCAATTTTACTCAAACTGAAGCCCGTTATGCTTGTATCGAAACCCTCTACGACATAGTAGATTTTCAATAAAAGTTAATCCGTTGACCTTTTTAAGCATAAAGATGACTATTCATCGCTTACGTGACACTTTTGACCTGAGCCTTATTTCTAAAATGGAGCTTCATCATTTGGATTTTATATCATAAATGAACTCTATTTAGTATATAAATGGTTTTTACTTCGGTTTGGTGAAATCGGAATTCAATTCTGAGACAGTTAACTTTTAGCCTAAAACCCGAGCCTTAAAACTTCCAACTATCGAATTTAGCTTTAAACTGCTAAATTCACTAGGTAGGGCCGGCTCTTCACTGATTTGGGAGCCTAGGGTATTGACACTTGGTATTGGGAGAGGTTGTTGGAAAGAAAGCACAAAAAGCCAAAAAGTCATAAAAATATCTTGACTTTTGAGGACATTTTGGTAACTTGCATGGAAAGCTTACTTTCCATTAAACCTAGGCTGGTTTGGAAATGAGTGCTGGCCATCTAGAAGCCTTGGCTTCTCCTATAAAGGTGAGATGAGCCCCAGCACCGAAATCATTCAGCCCTTGCACCCAAAACAGAAAAATCTCTCCATTCATCTCACTCACACTCTCTCACGGCACCTAGGGGGTTTTTGAGCAAATCTTCTCCAAACTGTCCAGAACTTATATACAACCTTGCTTGAGGTGTCCAGCAGCTAACCCAACTTTTAGAAGTCATTTTGGAGTCCATTTGAGGTATGAAAGCTTCATCCTCCTCAACTAGCTTCAAAACCGGCTCAATAGAGAGGTGTTGGGGAATTTTTGTGGTTTTTCACAACCTGCTTGCATGGGCTGTGCATGACCACTTAGGAGGGTTCTAAAACTATTTTTTATCATGTTTCCATTGATCTTTGGGCTTTGGAATCATGAGAAAACAACAAGAACTCATCCTACACCCATTCGGCCTCTATAGAATATTTTTATGTGATTTTTGATGCTAACCGATTTTGATGGCTTCCTTTGCTATTATTTGATGTATCTAACATATATTTGATGTATTTAATATGTGTTTGAAGTATGTTTCATTATTGGTTTAGTTCAAGGATCCTAAAGTGCTCAAATGTACTAAAAGTAGAAGCAAGCGGAGCTTGTATTAAAGGAAAATGAAAAAGATTTAAAATCAACCTATATATTGTTTGTTGGTTGTTATTTTTAATCTTATAGTGGATAACACTCAATCTCATGCCTAAACGTTATGGTGGCCCTGCCCTGCCCTTCGACGGTATAAGCATGAAGTTGAGTGAAAATTGGCTATAAGAGATTCTTTCAATACTGTACATATAACTCATAATAAGCCCATACCAATAGTGGGGACGTTTATGCAGTATTAACTCTTGTTTGTTTAAATACTCACTTCGAATTATACCCTTACTTCGGTGGGGTATTCGAGTACAATATTGGATGATTTACATTATTGTCAACGGGATCCTTATGACATGTCCTCACTTATGTGGGATTTCATAAGTTAAATGCTTTGAATAAATTATGGACAATATGTGAGAATACTCACAAATATGACTTGTATATATGTATGAGTATACGTATGGATAAAATCAAGTAATGAAAATGAAGTGATGGATAATAATAAAGGCTAAGAGCAAGGATCCTGAAGACTGACCAATTATTATTGATTGGTCACTGATATATGATATTTGTGTATCTATATTGCTAGGCAGTGGTGGATTACTATTATTCTGTGGGGAAAAGGGTAAGTATGGATGTACTTACTGGGGTTGACGTTGTTTTCTTTTATATTCAGTATTGCTTTATTCATTTGCATGTATTATAAACTGCTCATACATTACAACTACATATTCTGTGAATTGGTAATGATATGACATTTAGCTGGTCGGTAGCAGGGGTGTGAGGGCTGATCCAGTGGACCTCGGGTCCCTAAACCTAGTAATAAGAACTAATGCTGGAAGTCGGTTCCAAGTGCAAACCAGTAATTTGTTTAAATGGGAGAGGTGTAACGTTTGCTAATCCGGGGTTGACCCATTATGAGCTGAGTGTAATTTCATGCTGCATTAAGACTAAACAAAGCCTTCACAACGATGCATGAAAACCCATTCATTTCATTCATTATATCTGTCATATGCTTGTTCAATAAGTCAATTACCTATTTGTATTGGGATACAGTAGACTCACTTGTTTGCCTATGTAAATGTGATGATGTTATGTTTACATAGACGGTGATGCAGGACTTGAGGCTGAGGGAGGAGAACCCTTTGCTACTCGGAACGGTGGATTGACTATCTGTTGTGTTTGTGTTGCTAGTTTCTGGGGAGCTAGCTTAGTTGGTTTATGTTTTGTATGTTTATGCTTTATTTTCTTTGTATTCGTTATAAGGCATTGAGTTAGTTTATACTTTTTATTATGGTGTAAGCTTGATGTTACAACTGTATGCCGCCTGTGGCACTCTCTTTTGTTGAGTGTATTTGGCATGCATTCATTTGTAATTATCATATGTTATAATGTTTTATGAAATGAGGTGTTTCAGTCAGCTCTATTGTGTTATGTGAGGTATTCCTAAGTGTTTTAAAAGAAAAAAAAAATATTCCGCTGCGAGACTGATTTCTGAGGTAGTAATGTCACGTGGAAACCAGAGGTTTCTGCTTACGATTTTATTGCATAAAAACTGGGGCATTACAATTTTTATAAAGATTGAATTTATAAGTTCAAGATAGAGTTAGGAGGGTAAATGAGTCGTTTTTAGGGCCCTATTATGTCTGGGGGTTGAAAAATGAGTGAAAATGGGAGTTTGGACGGAGGGTAGTTTGGAGAAGATGATGAATAATGTCATCGTTCCAACCACCGTTCTAACGAGACTCGATCAACAAGTCTCATTCAAACCTCCATTCTAACAAGGCTCGTTTAAACTACCGTTATAATGAGGCTCATGTGAACACCATTCTAATGAGGTCATTGTTTTAAAGGGACACAGATTGTTTGAACGGTACATGAGACAAAATGTTAAAAATTTTAGGTTTAGGCTCTAAGTTAGGGATTTTGGTTTAGGAACCCAAACTAACAATATAATACATTGCAAATAAGGGCACCAGTTTGCTCCTTGACGGCATGTCCTTTTCGGTTCTTGGCAGTACCTCCATCTCCACAACCTCCACCATCACCTCTTGGGGTTCCTCACAGTGCCCTTTTGCCTTCTCAAACCACCTTGTGTGGCCTTTAAACATGCCTGACTTGTTAATTATTTCTTTGGGATCATTAATGAAACAATTTCCTATCATTTACTTTCACTGTTGTATTGCTAGTTTGGGCTTTGTTGTTGGGATGCCCACCCATTTATGGTTGTATGATCCCTTATAACCCTTTTCCCTAACTTGATTAGAGAAAGGAAAAAAAAAAAAAGGAGTTGAGCTCTTTGAGGAAGACATTGTCGAGGATTACTATGAATCGGGTGAGTAAACTCATGTAAAATCTTAAAACAAGGATTTTTTTTAGCATGCCTATTTGAATATGAAATGTGCATCTTTAAACTACCATAAAATGCTTTAAGATTATAAGTTACGAGTCCTATGATTTGGAATGAAATGTGCTGGATTTTATACATTCAATTGCATGGTTTACAAACATGAACATAAAATAAAGAAAGATAATTTGTATAATATGACCCCCGGTGAACTATTGAAGAATATGTTGAAAATAAACTTTGTAGCATGTGCATACCAGTTCATATAGATTTGACCTTATAGCCCAGTTAATGAGATGATAATTTGTATACTGAATCCAAGTACTATTGTGACCGATGCAACCACCTACGGGGTGAGGTCACCATGGTACAAGTATCACTAGTTGAGTGGGTCACCCGGGATCGGACCTAATCAATCAACTAGGTGGTAGCTCGCTATGTGCAATGCTTGAGGCATAGGAGTTGTACTAAAAGTCTTATAGGACGCACAAACATCACTGTAAGAAAGTTAAGGGTACGGATAAGTCATATGGAGGAGAGTTATGACTTGGAAACATGGTTATATACATACTTCATTAACATGATTTTCTGTCTTACTTATTGGTGAAGAACTTCTAATGTATGAAATATTATACACTCACTACATACTTATGTGTTTCACGTGTGACTACTCACTAAGTCGTAAACTTACGTTTCATTTTTCATATATAAAACAACAATGTTTTAAAGTGGAGCCAACCCTAGAAGATGGTCAAGAGGAACTCGGGGTAGATGCCGCCATTTGAGGATTTTGCCTTCAACCATACTTTTACTTTGAGGAACACTACTGGGAGATGGATTACCTTGCTCGGGTTTCTTTTATTATGCATTAGACTCCTTACTTAACTCCTTTCAATGTTAGCTGTGACAGATATATTCTATATTTAGACTATTCTGTAATTGAGTTATGACTTGTTGATTATGATGTAAGATATGTACTTATGATTATCCTATTGTGAGTGTTAGAATATACCGGAAAATATAATATATTTTCCGTATATTCCATATTTGGTTGATATTGTAATATTCTCTATTTAGGGTTGATTGTAATCAAATCTGAGAGATTTGATTACCAAACTTATATTCACTCAGTACCCTATAAATAGGGACCTTTGTATTGTAGACAAATAAAGTTAATGAGCACAATGTAGCCTAAGGGCCCTTCAGAGTGGTGGACGTAGGTGTCTAATACCGAACCACTCGTAATTCCCTGTGTCTCTTTTTCTCTCTCTCTTTTGCTTTTATTTACATATTTTATATTTTGCACACTATTTCATCATGGTATCAGAGCCACCTTCTTGTGGCCTTAATAAACGTCCTTGACGTTTCCTGGTGTTTCCTATGACGACTTGACCATTCCAGTCGTCCTCGCTCTCCGCCTACACTGCTAGTGCCTTCTTCGCCGTCATCGCAGCACTTTCTGGAAAACAAATCCCAGAATCAAGATTTTGAGGCCCAGATCTGTCGATCTATACAAATTCCGCCGCCATCAGATCCATCATGCGCCTCCACGCGCCGCCAGGATATTCTGTCCGCTCAGCCATGCGCCTCCACACTCAACAAATTACCTCTATTTTTGTACCAGTCAACAGATCTGTCACCGGCCATTCCAGATCTGCAAAAATCAACCCCAAATACATCTTCACGCGCTATCACGCGCCACCAGGAGCTTCAGCCCTTCAATCCATGCACTCCCACGTGCCGTCGCCGGCAGCCATGCGCCGCCCTGTCATCCATTTCCAGAAGCAAACACCACCATCGTGAACGGAGGCTGCCGATCTACACGATTGTGTCCAACACGCGGCCTAAGTCCGCTCAACGCGCCGCCACGCGCTGTTACCGGCCACCACGCACTGCTTCCTTCCGCCTTCTGCAGACGAAATTGCAGATCCAAGATCGAATTCTGCCGATCTGCCGCCCTGACACCAGCACACTCCTCTATAGATCTTGACGCGCCGCCATGCGCTGCTCCAACCGGCTCCTTGCAGTTGAGCTCACCAGGCTCTACGTAGTCCCTGCCGCACCAGATCTTAGCTCTCAAGCGCACGGTACCTGCCATATGCCCAGCCACACCGGATCCCAGCACCTGCAGTACACGGTCTTACCGTGGTCCCTGCCGCACCAGATCTCAGCCTCTGCAGTATATGGTAGCTTCCCTACACCCTGCCACACCCAATCCTAGCC
>FXXK01000438.1:380303-395303 GCA_900184695.1 Betula pendula
ATGAAAAATGGAAACTTATAAAGAGATGAGTTTGTAATTAAATAAAATATTTAGAGACTTTCTATCTTCTTAACATATAAATATATTTTTTCATTTTAATCAAAATTCTATATTTCTAAACATTGCGTGTTGACAGAAGCAACCCAATGTTAGAGAGAGAGAGCGAGAGAGAGAGAGAGAAAAACTCATATCATGCAATGATGATTCAATTGACAGTTAGAACTTGGGATTATAATTTATTACTGATTAACTGTCCCTTGTAAATTATTATGAATATTTCGGCTGCTCATCACAAAGCTAAAAAAATTTATACCCCATAACATTCAACGTGAGAATGAGTTTTATTTAAGAATGACTTTAATATTAATCTATTATTTGCTTATTTAATTCTATCAATTTTTTATGATTTGTTTTAAGAATGAAATGTTGAAAATTTAAGTTTTTTTTGTTTTTTTTTTTAACAAATGATATTATGTCTTTTTTAATTATTTATTTACCATAATTTGGGCCCATAATTAAAAAATATTGATTATAATAAATATGTGTACAAAATACGGTTTAAAGGAAAACCGTGCAGAACATCACATAGGATACCCTTGTTTCTCGATTTTTGGAACTATGATATCATTCCATTGAATGCACAGTAAAGCTTGGAAAAAAAAAACAAAACAAAACTGTAAAGAATAAAGTACATGCTTGCGTTTGTGTTTTCTATTGGCTCATGCCAGGTTCGTTATATTGGCTCAGGGTTTATTAAGTGGCCTCATATTTTTTAATGATGCTCCTACGACTGAAACTATGTTTCATTGACTTAGGGCCACATTCTGCAACCAAAATAAATAAAATAATTGTACATGTCTAACTCATTGTCCATATAATTGAATAAAAAATTAATAATGGACAGAATTTTTTTTCAAATTGGGTTAGAAGAAATTCCTTCAAATCAAGTTATAAAAATAATATGTGTCCATTTAACATGTGAGATACATATGTTTTTTAAATAGTAGGGACAAAGTTAAATTTTTTTTTTAAAAAAATAAGATGCGCATCTCACATGCTATTAAAAAAAAGATACATATCATTTTTATAAATTAGGTTAAAGAAAATTCTCCAAATCCAGTTTAAAAGAAAACTTTGTCCATATAATATAATGCGCCAAAAAAAATACGTGATTCGCTGCTTTTTGGCTTTTATGCCTTGTGGCGACAAAGGGCAAAACATCCAAGTAAATTTATTACTCACCCACCGAATTCTTTCCATTTTGGGAAATTACTTTTGTGACTAATGCCTTTTTCATGTATGAAAGTAAAGTAGGCGACAAGGGCAAGGACCGAATTGGTCCTGTTGAGAGACAAGGAAAACAAATTAAAACCCAACAACCAACCCAACGTTAATAATAAATAATAAATATGAGTCAAATAGACAAAACTCATGAAAAAGCCAACCCGTGAAGAAAGTCATGGCAGTTGTTCAAGCCTTTTCAGACAAATTTATTTTTAAAAAAATCTCATTACTATAGCTGACACATGGTAAGACGTGCTAGGCAGCTGTAGTTGGTCGTAACATCAGCTATGGTAGAATCTCAAACAGGATCAAGGGAGTCCTTTCCCACCCATCCGATGAGCTTTTAAAAACTTTTGGTTTTCCTTTTGCATAATGCTTTTTTTTAATTATCTTTTAGTTTTAGTTTTATTTTTTTCAAGATTTTTTTCAAATAAGCTAATGATAAGCTGAAGATCCCTTTTTTTTTTATTTTTTTTATTTTTATTTTTTTTAAATGCTGAAGATCCTTTTAGTCCTCTATGTTTATTGGAAATGGGGAAACCTAAAGTCAAAGAAGAAGTTCCCAAAGCCGAGGTTGACAGCAGCTCAAAAGGACAGGCTCAAGCGCATGATCACATGGTCTGCACAGAGCATGGAGGCAGAAGAAGAGGAATCGAACCTGGGATTCTTGCTTCGCCCCGCCTTTTTGTAGAAATACTTGGGCTTCTCCTAGCATAGGTGTGCCGAAATGGCTAAGATTTCGAACGTGCTTTTCCCCCAAAGAAAAAAGGAAAGGTAGAAGGTTCAACTAGGCGGACGAGGTCTAAAGGACCGAACCCCGCACCTGTTAAGGAAGCCGAACCCTCTGCCTCTTCTACTAAACGATCGGTTTCCCTCTCTTTGTCCGAAGAGGGAGATTCGGCGGGAGATCACGCCCCTCAGATCGTAGAAGGCCCAATCATCCTTGAAGATAGCCCGGATGAAGATGATGATGAAATTCCTCTTGTGACGAGGACTCATGCTCTCAAGAGAAAAACTCCGAAGCCTTCGGGGGATATGGGCCCTTCTTTGTCCCCTAACGAAGGGGAGGTGGAGAGCCATGAGTACGTAGAGTTCCTCAAGATGTACCCTCCGATGAAGAAGGTTAGGGGTGTCAACGTCATCATCACGGATGAGTGTTCGAGGCCTTCCACTGAGGCAGTTCCCCCTGTTGGAGGTGACGTGGGGAGTGTGGCGCTGCCGTCCTTTCCCTCCCCCACGTCGGCAATCGGGTCAGCTACCGAAGCAGCAAGGATCGAGCCCGTAGCTGCTTCGGAGGGGCTTGAGCCAGATGCTACCACGGCCGAAGCAGGTCCTATCCCCAAAATCGAAGATGTTGTGGTGCTTGTCAATCAGGAGGAAATCGGACCTGTTACGGCGGGTACTACATCGGTCGCGAAGACTGCCTCTCTCAAGGTTCAGGACCCTTTAGAGGTCCAAAATGAGCCCGAACTTCCAGATTTGGGAGTCGAAGCTTTCCACAGTCATTGTTCTGGAAGTCCGGCGCCCGAAGAGGCTACTTCCACCGGTAGTCTCGCATGGTGGGGTACAGTTGGACCCCAAGAAGATCCGGTCCTTAGCCTTCGCCACCGAATCGAGGTATGAATTGCAATTATCGTTATTCACTTCGGTTCTTTTGAGATTTGGATTACTCGTTAATTTTGCTCGTTTCTGTAGGATTCTCTGATTGCTGTGGATTCGCTCGGCAAACACTTGCATTCTAGCTAGAGTTTGTTCCTCGAGTTGAAGAGGAAGTTGGAAGTTCGGGAGGACGAACTTTCGGTTGCTAGGTCCACAATCACGGCTTTAGAGGCTCGAAACCTTGAATTGGAAAGGAGGTCGGCCAGTTGTGATAAGAGATTTCCGAAGCTCTGGAAAAGCAAGAGGTCCTGGAAGCGAGGTCCTCCGAGTATGACTAGCTTCACTCGGCCGTTGATGCTGGACAAGCAAAGATCGATGAACTGACCTCCGACGTTCTCAGGCTCAACATGGTCAATTCCGAGCTTAGAGGGGAGATGGCCAATCTTCGGGCTAGGCTTGCAAGGGTGACACAAGCAAAATTTGAGTTATCAGGTCGTTCATCATGGTTGCAGGGGGTCGTTGATGATCAAAAAGGGATGATTGCTGGATTCAAGGCAGAAGTCTCAAATCTGTCTCGAAATCTTTGTTCTGTAGAGGTTGAGCGTAGCTCTGCGCGGAAGGAATTGGACGATGTTCAGAAGCATCTCGCCTCGCTACAGAATGAGATGGTGGCGTTAAAGAAGGAAAATACAGATCTTTCGGATCGGGAAAGGACTGCCACTGACGTGGTAAGTCGCCACATGTGGAAGCATCATGAGGCGAACGAGAAGGTGAAAAGGTACAAGCACCAGCTCGATGTGGTCCACATAGTCAGGAACCGCACCTGGATCCATGGGTTTGAGTGGGGGCTGGAGACCCTTCGAGCGATGGCAATGGACGAGCGATTGCGGCACAAAGCTCCTACCATTGACATCCGCGACATTCGGCCTGACCCCGAGGCCTTGAACGAGCTCAAGATGATTGGGGTAGAGGAATTGCCAGGTGCTCGCGCCATGTGGACCGTTCCTCCCCCCATAGCGGTGCTTAGGACGGCGGCTAGAGATGAAGCTGGGGCCGGACCTAGTAATGTGTCCAGAGTTGAGGCCAAGGCGGGATCCAGTGATGGGGCCGGCAGTGAATCTGGGGCCAAACCTCCTGCTGGCGGGAGTGCACCCCCCTCATAATTGTATATAATATCTTATGTATAAACTTATGTTTTATGATATGAATCGACGTATTGTTTCTTTTGTGCCTCAGTCGCTTCGTATTGGAATGGGTCTTGAATCGATGGGGCTCATTAAGGATGGTCGTTCCAGACCTTCGTACTGGGCCCCTCCCCTCCCCTTTTCTTTATTGCTTTTATGATGAGACTAAGCCTAGCCTTCATAATGAGGTTCTTTGACTCTATCTTGTCATCTGACTCCGTTTCTTTTCCTAAGCATTGGACAGTGTGATTTGGAATATTATTCAGGTGCTTTCGTACTTGGTCAAAACGAGACATTAGTCCGTTATCCCATTTTGGGAATTTGAATAGTCTCGTTTTGGGGCGTTGGTAGTGGCGGGCTGCGCGATAAATGGCGGAGCTCCCCAAGAGGCGCGCCTGTTGGGTTTGCTAGGTCCAATGTACCCATTTAAAGGAATGCTGTATGTACTATTTCTTCACCATTGTTTTTCATTCTTCTTGTTGTTCGGTATAAACACTCTTTCTTCCCCCTTTTATTCTTAGAATCTTCATACTATGGACAGGGATGCACGCCGGAGAGGGCCTCGAAGAACTCCTGCCCTTCAACCTCCGACCGGCTCTCGTCGGACCAAGCGGCTTCGAGGCCAAGCGAGGATCGTTGGGCCAATTCCAAGGGTCTTAATTTCAGACTCTGCATCCGTTAACCGTTTCTCGGGGTCCGTGGGTCACTCCGACAACGATCCTTTCTTCATCCCGGGGGTAGTGCCTGGCCCATCGGAGGAGGAGGAAGTGGAGCTCCTCAAAACCCACTGGAGGGGATGGAAGATCCTGCTGCTAACGCCGGGGGTGACTGAGTTGTGGAGGGTGACAATGGTCCTTCTTCTCCTGGCGGGGAGACTGCTTCTTCAGCGGCGGGGCCCAGCAAAGAGGACCAAACGCCCAAGGAAGCCAGAGCCTATGACTTCCACCAGGGAATAAGGCTGGGTCGCTTGGAGAACCGAGTGGCCTGTTTGGAAGCGGAGATTCGCTGCCTTCGAGGGAAACTTGGTCCCTTGCGCGAGAAATTGCGTAATCGGCGTATGGCGTTAGGAGAGGAGTTTGGGCTAGATGCCTACGTCGCCGATGGTTTCTCCACCGACGAGGATTAGAGGAGAGGTTGTGCTTTTGCTTTACTCTCATTTCCTTCCTCTTTCACTTTTTTGTAAGGGTCAGTGACCCGTGACTCGTTAATGTTGTTGCCTCTGTTTGGGCATTTTTCCTTGTTTATTTTGTTCGAAGGGGAGGCCTTTGAGCCTCTTGTTCATGTTTGTTGGTTTTGCCATGTAACTCCCCCCTCTTTTGAAATGAAACAAGTTGTTTACGGCGTTTTATCTTCAATAATGTCCACGCGAACATGCCATTTGCTCATGCTTTTTAAGGAAAAGATGAAAATGACAAGGTTTCATTTTACCTCGCTTTGCCCGTATGCGCGGCGGTTAGGTTCGGCCGAATTATTTGCTTTGTTTTGCGAATCCTTTGTTGCCAATGCGTTATTAGGCTTGCACTCTGAAGAAGGGTGCCGAACTTTCGCGGCTGAAATGTTGGCCATTGATTTCTAAGTTCCCGGCTTCAGTTTAGCATATCAGGTTTGGCATGTCAAGGGGTCGACGGCGACCTCAATGACGGAACCATGATTTTGATCTTGGATCGCACGCACGGCATGTCAAAGGGTCATAGACATCAGTGACGGAGCTCGGATCTTTCGATCTTGGTTCGGCATGTCAAGGGGTCGGTGGCGACCTCGATACAGAACTATAATTTTGATCTTGGATCGCACGCACGGCATGTCAAAGGGTCGTAGACCTTAGTGACGGAGCGCGGATCTTTCGATCTTGGTTCGACATGTCAAGGGGTCGGTGGACACCTCAATGACGGAACCATAATTTGGATCTTGGATCGCACGTACGGCATGTCAAAGGGTCGCAGACCTCAGTGACGGAGCGCGGATCTTTCGATCTTGGTTCGACATGTCAAGGGGTTGGCGGCGATCTCAATGACGGAACCATAATTTTGATCTTTGCGCTTGGGGGAAAAGATTGTATCTGGTCCATATCTTGCTCTGCGCGCCGTTCACATATACATGGGAGAAAAAGGTAGAACAACAAAAGAAAGACGGATTTTTATCAGTGAGCAAAATACAATTTTGAAAGTGTGAAAGATTACTGGTAATATCGCTTTAAATGATCTGCGTTCCAAGGGTGGGGCAGCCTTCTTCCCTCTGAAGTCTCGAGATGGTAAGCGCTAGGTCGGTTGCACTCTACGACCCTATAGGGTCCTTCCTAGTTTGGAGCCAGCTTTCCATCCGTGCACTCCTTAGTTGCCAAAGTGACTTTCCTGAGCACCCAATCACCAACTTTGAACTGTCGAGGTTTGACCCTCCGGTTGAAGTACTGGGCTGCCTTCTGACAATACGAGGCCATTACAATTTCTGTTTGGTCTCGTCTTTCGTCTAAGAGGTCTAGTGATAGCTTCAATCCTTCGTCGTTTAGCTCAGGATCATATTTCTGGACGCGAAGACTCGTTAGCTCCATTTCTACTGGGACGACAGCTTCTGACCTAAAGGCTAGGCCAAAAGGAGTATCCCCTGTAGGGGTTCTTTTGGTGGTTCTGTAGGCCCAGAGGACTTCGTGCAATTGCTCAGCCCAAGCACCCTTCCTATCTTCAAGCTTCTTCTTCAATATCTTGAAAATGGTCTTGTTTGTAGCTTCCACTTACCCATTACCTTGCGGGTGCCCTTGTGAAAAGAAGTAGTTCCTAACTTTAAGGCCTTCACACCAGTCTCGGAATGCTTAACAGTCAAACTGTTTCCCGTTATCTGTGACGAAGGCATGGGAAGACCATATCTGCAAATCACTGGTCTCCATAGGAACTTGGTGATGTTTTGAGAGGTGATGTGTACGAGGGCTTCTGCTTCCACCCATTTGGTAAAGTATTCGACTGCTACTACCACAAACTTGATACCTCCTTTTCCGGGTGGAAGGGGACCAACAATGTCCACCCTCCACATAGAGAAGGGCCACAGAGATTTGATTGGAGTGAGCTCTTCAGGTGGGCTCTTCTGGTCGTTGGCAAACTTTCTGACACTTATCACAGGTTCTTACCATTTCCATGGACTGCTGATACATCTTAGGCCAGTAATATCCAGCTCTGATGACCTTATGGGCTAGGATGTGCCCTCTAGAGTGACTGCCACACACCCCTTCTTAAATTTCCTTCAAAGCGTAGTCAACTTCATCCTGGGTCAGACATTTGAGGAGTGGCAGGGTAAGGCCTCGTCGATAAATGCATCCATCGACGACAGTGTATTTGGAAGCTTTTAAGCGTATCTTGGTGGCGGCCTTTTGGTCTGCCGGGAGTTACCCTTTCGTAATATACCTGAATATCTCCCTGGCCCACTCTAGCGGGTCTCGTATCACGCATACTTGGGGGCCACCCACGATGGCCGGTGAAAGTAGTAGCTGAACCTGTTCTTCAGAGCTCTCAGGCTCTTCTTCTTGCGTTGACCCAATTCGGGCAAGTCTGTCTGCCTCCACATTCTCTTCTCTAGGGACCCTCTTCACATGGAAATGTGCGAACCGAGTCGCAAGTTCCTTGACCTTCACAAGATACTTCTTCATCTTTTCTCCCTTCGCTTTGTATTCACCCAAGGTATGGCCTGCTATTACACGCGAATCAGTGTGAACTTTGACATTTTCAGCTCCCAGCTCGTGAGCAATTGTCAAGCTTGCTATCATGGCTTTGTATTCTGCTTCATTGTTGGTGGTCTTAAAGTCCAATCGGATGGCGTGTTTAATTTCCTGACCTTCTGGGGTCGTCAGAACTATGCCAACCCCACTTCGTCTCTTCGTTGCCGACCCATCTACACAGATCTTCCAGAGATTATTAACTGGTTAGTCTTCCAGGCTGTTATGGCTCGTGAACTCTGTTATGAAGTCGGCCAGCGCTTGGCCCTTTATAGTTGGTCTAGGCAAGTACTCTATATCGAACTCGCCCAATTCCACTGCCTAGTTTACTAGGCGTCCCGAGGTATCGGGCTTGAACAGAATCTTTTCAAAGGGTGGTCGGTTAGCACCCGAACTGTATGGGCTTTAAAGTAAGGCCTCAATTTCCTTACCGAAGTTACTAGCGCGAAGGCTAGTTTTTCAATCTGCGGATACCTACTTTCAGCACCTTGGAGAGCCCTGCTGGTGTAGTATACTAGTTTTTGCACCCCTTGGTCCTCTCTAATCAGAACTAAACTAAAAGCGGAGTCGGATACCGCGAGATAGACGTAGAGTGGCTCACCTTCTATCATTCGGCTAAGGAGTGGAGGGTTAACTAGGTAGCTCTTCAATTGCCGGAAAGCCTCCTCACATTCTTCCCCCCATACAAAGGCCTTCTTCAAGATCTTGAAGAAAGGCAGGCACTTATCTGTGGATCTAGAAATGAACCTGTTAAAGGCAGCTATCCGTCCGGTGAGCCGTTGAAGCTGCTTTGTGTTCTGGGGGGGACTCCATCTCCAAGACTGCCTTTATTTTTTATGGGTTGGCTTCAATTCCTCGATGCGAGACCATGAAGCCTAGAAACTTTCCAGAAGATATGCCAAAAGCGCATTTGGCGGGATTAAGTCTCATCTTGTAACGTCTTAAGATGCTGAAGGTTTCTCCAAGGTCATCTAGGTGATCCTCAGACTTCAAACTCTTAACCAGCATATCATCCACATATAGTTCCACATTCCTCCCAATCTGGCTCTTAAACATTGCGTTTACCAGACGCTGATAGGTTGCACCAGCGTTCTTCAGACCAAAGGGCATCACCTTGTAACAATATAACCCCCGGTCTGTGATGAACGAGGTTGCCTTTTGGTCGAACTCGTGCATCCGGATCTGATTATAACCGGAGAAGGCATACATGAAGCTCAAGAGCTTGTGGCCCGAGGTGGAGTCCACCAGGAGATCAATTCTTGGGAGCGGGAAGCTGTCCTTAGGGTAAGCCTTATTGAGGTCGGTAAAGTCTACGCACATCCTCCACTTACCCATAGATTTCTTGACCATGACTACGTTAGCCAACCAATCAGGGTAATGGACTTCCCTAATAAAACCTGCATCCATCAGCTTGTCCACTTCTTCAGCTATAGCTTTGTTCCGCTCAGGGGTGAAGTTTATTTTCTTCTGCTTGACCGGTTTAGCAGCGGGATCTATGTTCAACCTGTGTGAGATGACGGCAGGGTCGATACCAGGCATGTCTTCGTGCGTCCAGGCAAAAACGGTTAGAATTTTTCTTCAAGAATTCTAACAGTGTGGCTTTCAGCTCTTCCGGGAGCTGTGACCCAATTTTCAACACACGATTGGGCCCATCAACAGCTATCTTAGTCAAATCTTCATTTGGTTCCGCCCTTTGTAGTACGCCTTCCTACCTTACTCCATAATAGACAGGGAGCGTTTCTCTGGTTCGAGGTTCCTTGAGGATCAGATTATAGCATTGACGAGCCTCCTTCTGATCTCCTCTCACCACTCCCACTCCGCGATCGGTAGGGAACTTCATCTTCAAATGATAAGTGGACGTCACTGTCATCAGCTTATTAAGGGTCGGCCTTCCCACTGTAGCGTTGTAGGCCGAAGGTCTATCGACGACCAGTAAGTCCATTATAACAGTCTTTTCTCTAGGTGCTGAACCTGCTGTGAGCGGGAGAGAGATTTTTTCAACTGGGAGGACCTTCTCTCCTGTAAAGCCTACCAAAGGCGTGGGAGCCGGAGCCACCCGTCTCTTTTCGATGTTCATCTTTCCAAAAGCGAGAAGGAACAAGATATCAGCCAAACTCTCGTTGTCGATCAGGACGCGGTGGATGTTGTAGTTCCCTATAACCAGGGTCACCACCAATGCATCGTCATGGGGGTAACAAACCCCTTCCTCATCCTTTGAGGAAAACGCGACGGCTTCACATTCTGTTTTGCGAGACTTTGAGGGTCGCTCAAGAGATAATACTTCTCCATAAGATAGCCTCTTGGCATAGGCCCGTCTCCTCGAGCTAGAGGGTCCACCGGCTACGAAACCGCCGGCGATAGTGTGAATTTCTCCGATAGGTTCTCGATCTCTATCTGAACCCGCTCTCCGGCAGACGTTATGATTGTCATGACGCTCCGCTTCGCTATCGGCTCGGTAGTGCCTTGCCTCACTGTTGGCTCTATAATTGTCTGCACGACTTTGGCGCCTAGGGGGAGTTGCCAGACGACGACGGTCATCATGCACACGAGCTTCATCATGGTGACGCCGCTCAGTGTGTGGTTTATCGTACTTTGTGTGTCGATTAGCTACTACAAATAGTGTCAGCTTTCCCCCCTTGATCATTCTTTCTATCCCCATCCGTAGGGAAACGCAATCCTCGGTTTCATGGCCATGATCTTGATGGTAGTCACAATACCTACGCATGTTCCGTTTTTCTGGTGGGGCCTGCATTTTTTTTGAGGCGCCTTAAGTCTGGATCTTTCCGAATCTGCATGAATACTTCTGTTACACTTGAGTTTAACGGGGTAAAGTTGTATTCTCGTTCGGTTATGGGCTTTTTCTTTTCAAACGGCTTTACATCTTTCTTCGAACTTTTCCCTTGGTTGGAGGCTCCTTCTCCTTTACGGAATTCTTTTTTCTTGGGTTGTTCCTTTGGCTTTGCATCCCTTTCGGGATACATTCTCACCATCTCTTCTTGATTGATGAATTCTTCGGCTTTCTCCATAAACTCTCGTAGGGTCGTTGGAGTCTTCTTTGCTAGTTCGAGGACGAAAGGCCCCTTATGTCAGAGCCCATTTATGGCGGCTGTCAAGACCACACTTTCGGACATTTCTTCTGCCTCTACTCTTTCCTTGTTAAACTTTTGAAGATAATCTTTGAGGGGTTCGGTCTCCCCCTGCTTTAGGGCCATCATGTACTGTAGCGTGTTCTTGCGCTTTTTTGATGCGAGAAACTGCGTAAGAAAGATTTTCACTAGGTCCTCGAAACTATCTATGGAATAGGCGGGCAACCCTCCGATCCACTCCTTGGCACTTCCCTCCAAAGTGAAGGGGAACGCACGACAGGCTATTTCGTCCGAAGTGGCATGTAGGTCTATGTGGGCCTTGTAGGACTTCAAGTGGCCGACAGGGTCACCCGTCCCGTCGTAAGGCTTAACGGGGGGGACCTTGAATTTTCCAGGAATGGGATAACTCATTATAGGTGGAGTGAAGGCTAAGCGGGCGCGCTGGATGATAGATTCAACCGCGGATGGTTTCTCTCCCATACCATGGAGCACCGCATTGTACTTAGCCTCCAGACCCCTAATTAGGGCATGAACATCCCCTTGCGGGGGCGGAGGATTAGATACCCTTCCTCGGGGTTCTGATGATCCCCCATTTCGAAGATCAAATGGCACCCGGCACCTTCCCCCAAGTGGGGCTCGCTGCGAGGGTGGTGGCGACGCTGCCTGTCATTTACACGGTTTCCGCCTGAACCTCTTGGCGGGCGTTGATCACCCGCTTGTACATGCTCATTTCTCAACCACATAACTGGCTCTTCCTTGGTGAGGTTTCCTCCTTCCATCTGGCGGTCACCATCGCGGTGACCCTCTACTCGTGGGCCTTCCTCGCGTGTATATTCTTCTTCGTCGGGGCTGGTCTCATCATCGTCTGTTTCAGAAAATTCCTATCCTTCCACATGAACCCGCCCGCGAGGGCTGGGGTGAAGCTGACGAGTGAGAGACGCGTTCCGGCGCTTGAGAGCTTCGATCTCTCTGGCCATTCACTGCATTTGAGCTTCTGGAGTTTGGGAGGTGGCTCCCGCTGGCGGAGTCTGGAAACTAGTGGATTTTCCCTTATCCACATGAGGGGTTTCCGGAACGAAGGTCCCGGTCAGGAGTTGTTCCCCCTGCTTGCTGGGGGGAGCTTGTGAGGTATCCTCTACGTTCATTGCTGTCGGATTGGTTTTGTAGTAAGAACAAAATCGTTCCTACAGACGGCGCCAAACTGTTGTAACAATTTCCGAATCTGACCTTGAGCAAACCTGAGAACAAAGAGAGCATAGACACAAGAGCTTGCTGGGGGTTGCCGACGGGGGATAACTCTGATGCCTAAGTCAGTTCTTTCCTTTGAGAGAAAATCTCTAACTGAAAAAGGGCTTGGAACATAGAATGAATTCTGTTACTTACCTTGGCCACCGAACTTCTCCCCTCTTTTATATATTGGCGGACCCCCCGAGGCTCATTTAATGAGCCTTTGCAGTGGGGCCCTAAGCTCCACATTTTCTTTTATGCCCACGCGGGCCTTTTATGATCCTTCCACGTGTCACATAAATATGGGTCCACGATATTTGAATATCTGTCTGCTTGTCATGTCAATCACATCCCAGAGGGCAGGTGAACCTTGGAAATAAGCGGGGGTAGTAACCGAGGCCGGCTGCCTTAAATGCGAGCCATAATGGACCTTGTCCTTTCTTCATCAAGGTTCATTACATCTTTCAGGCAGAGAACCGAACTTTGTGGGATGGAAGAACCCTTATTGCTGAGACCAAACCTTATAATGAAGGTCGGCTAATACACAGGCTCGACCTTTCCCATGTGGGCCGGGCTATGAAAAGGGGATATGGGCCTGCATGTATCTTTTAGGCCCAACCCCCAACACTATTCAAATAAAAAAATCACTAAAAATTAAAACTGTTTCTCTTTTTTTCGTACCAAAAATTGACAATATTCTTTCTATTTTATATTACATCAATCACTTTGTATTAATATTCAAACCCCAAAAAACCCCAAAACCTTTTATAAAACACAACAAACCTTAATCCTTTAGGCTATTAGGACTTTATTCTGATAACGTGCGAGCGCTCAACTTTAAAATTTATAAAACCACTCGCGTTAGATCACACCTTTGCAGGATAGTTCTAAAAAGAAGGTATCGATCCGTAGGGACTGTGATGGTTGTTTATCAAGCTTTCAACATTTTCTCTAACTTAACTCATGAAAAGAGACGTTTTTGGATTTTTAAATGTAAATGTAAATGACCTAAATGTAAATGACATAAACATAAATGACATAAGTGTAAATGACATAAATGTAAAGGATAATAATAAATGCAGGTAGAAACAGATTATGTCTAGCATGGATCTTTAACAAAAGCATAATATGAGTGTGTAAAGGTTGTCAATCCTTACAGCATACTCCACATGAAAAATACTACTAAGAGAAAATAATAGAACATCATAGCTTTGCACTAGTCACTCACCTAACATCCTACATATGATATAACTCATGTTCACTAACATGCAATATAAACTCTCCTAATAGCATACACAACTCAATGAAGCAAGCATAAAATATTATAGGTTTCCACTTCACTTTCCACCTATTCTAAGTTAATCTAAGTGTCCATTGCATCGTGGTCCCTAGCATACCCTATCAAACTCACATAAAATCATGTCAAAAGCACCATTGCAAAGCCTATGTTTCCTTAATCAAAGACAATGAAAACATAGAAATCATTCAAGACTACAAATAATCTCTCATAAACAAGAAGAAGATTTTCATCTCAAATGGTATATCATGAAGAACAATTCTTAGGCTTACGTAATCATTACACCAAATGCATAAAATCCTAGCTAAATATAATCAACCCATAACCCCATGGAAAGAATTACATCAAACCCTACAAAGGGTTTAGTTCTTCATGAAGGATTTGAGAATCTCCATGGGATTAGAGAAAACCATTTCCTAAGGAGATTCGGAGCTATGGGTCGAGTTCTACCTACTGTCTAAGCAAGAAAATAATTGAAACTAAGCTAAAAAATTACAAAGGGAATGAAAATCAGAACTCAACACCCTCCTCTGCAAGCTTTCGGATGAGTTCCATTTTATAGAGAGAGAGAGAGGCTTGTTGATATTTTACAAGGATAAGGGAAAAGATCTTGAATCAAGTGACTGGGACTTTTCTGAAGAGAGAATTCGGCACCTACAATTGACTACCAGCCGCAATCTTTGATTATTTTTCTGAGATATTTTCATGTCTACAGATATTTTCGTTTCTGGAAAGTTTGTGAATTTACACGCATTTTGGACACCCAAGACTTTAGAACCTAATCTTTTACATAAAATAGAATTTGTTCATCTTGAAGTCCTCTTTCCAACGCCCTTGACCTTGTCTCAATATGAGTTTTGTATTGAGAGTTATGACTAAAACAGTACACAAAGGTTAGTTGCGGAACTGATCTGAGGTGTTTCTGGAATCGACTGCGATCGATCCAAGCTTTCTGTGGATCGATCCAAGGCTTCGATTGATCCAAGCTTTCTGGCGATCGATCCAAGCTTCCTGTGGATCAATCCAAGGGCATTCTTGAGCTCTTTCAGCTTTCCCTTGATGCATTTTGAGCCTATTTTGATGATTTTGCTTGTGTTTTTTAATAGGTCATACAAAATAAGAAAAAGACTAAACATAACAAAATATTAGATTGACAACACAAACTAAAGCTTAACCAATGCGAGTTAAGGGGCTTGAATGTATAACATTCAATGCTTATCATATTCTATCAAATATCTATAGTAATCATGGAAAATCAATAAAGCAAGTGTGAATACAAAAGTGATTTAGGAGATTCATGACCGTGAAACTTTGGGCAGGTCAAAACTGTGTCAAACGAACTCGAAATAAGGCAAATCACAAGCCAAAATGCTTGTCTTGGAGTCCTTTATCTATTCTCAAAATTTCAGGTAAGTTGAAGTTCAAGAAAAAGACAAAAAGTAATGATAAGTGCTGAATGTTATACATTCAAGCCCCTTAACTGGCATATGTTAAGCCTTAGTTTGTATTGTAATCTAATAGTTTATTTTGTTTTAGTGTTTATCTTATTTTGTAGGGCTTAATAGAGAACAAAAGCAATTCTCTCAAATTCAGGCTGAAAATACATTAACTTTTGCAAAGCTG
>FXXK01000438.1:400303-401743 GCA_900184695.1 Betula pendula
ATTCTTAACTCTGAGAGTCAGCTAGCAACCATTCTTAACTCTAAAAATCTGTTAGCTGCCATTTCTGACTCTAAAAATTAGCTAGCAACAATTACTGACTTTCTAATCTCAACTTTGAAAAATATGCTAGCAATAATTCTTGTCTTGGAAAAATCTGATTGCAATTTTGAAAAATTGGCTAGCAACAATTTATGACTTTAAAAATCTAATTGCAAGAAACTAAAGGCTAACACATGCAAGTTAAGAAGTGTGAATGTATATTATTCAACACTTATCAATTGACAACACAAACTAAAGCTTAACGAATGCGAGTTAAGGGGCTTGAATATATAACATTCAATGCTTATCATATTCTATCAAATATCTGTAGTAATCATGAAAAATCAATAAAGCAAGTGTGAATACAAAAGTGATTTAGGTGATTTAGGCCCGCGAAACTTTGGGCAAGTCAAAACTGGGTCAAACGAACTCGAAATGAGTCGAATCAAAAGCCAAAATGCTTGTCTCGGAGACTTTTATCTATTCCCAAAATTTCAAGTAAGTTGAAGTTCATAAAAAAGACAAAAAGTAGCCTACAGTGTGAAGACAAAAGTGATTTAGGTGCTTCATGACTGTAAAACTTTGGGCAGATCAAAACTAGGTCAAACGAACTCGAAATGAATCGAATCAAAAGCCAAAATGCTTGTCTTGGAGTCCTTTATCTATTCTCAAAATTTCAGGTAAGTTGAAGTTCATGAAAAAAGATAAAAAGTAGTGATAAGTGTTAAANAAACACAAACTAAAGCTTAACGAATGCGAGTTAAGGGGCTTGAATATATAACATTCAATGCTTATCATATTCTATTAAATATCTGTAGTATTCATGAAAAATCAATAAAGCAAGTGTGAATACAAAAGTGATTTAGGCCCGCGAAACTTTGGGCAAGTCAAAATTGGGTCAAACGAACTCGAAATAAGTCGAATCAAAAGCCAAAATGCTTGTCTCGGAGACTTTTATCTATTCCCAAAATTTCAAGTAAGTTGAATGATAACTACTGAATGTTTCACATTTAAGCCCCTTAACTGGCATATGTTAAGCCTTAGTTTGTATTGTAATTTAATATTTTGTTATGTTTTAGTGTTTATTCTATTTTGTAGGGCTTAATAAAGAACACAAACAAATCTATCAAATTCGGGCTGAAAATACATCAACTTTTGCAAAGCTGATGACCAATGACCTTTGCGCACTCTTTTGATCATAACTCCTAGCTCAAAACTCCGATTGAGGCAAAGTCAAGGGCATTGGAAAGAGGACTCAAAGAGGAAAAATTCATCAAGCCAAATCTGAAGCAGAAAATGGACGCTCGAGCGCCCAAAACGAGGATCGAGCGCCCCGACGCTTGAGCGCCCAAAAGTGGTGCTCGAGCGCCCGCGATTCCAGAAGCATCCAGATCAGTTCCG